>JAQGAS010000138.1:0-93924 GCA_034686365.1 Pachymerium ferrugineum | reverse complement strand
TTTATTACATTTTAAAAGGTGGAGGCAAAAGTTTATGCTTCCAGTTACCGGCATTGATTTCAATAGGTGTAACAATTGTCATCTCACCGTTGATATCATTAATTCAGGATCAAATTCAAAAACTTAATTCTTTAGATGTATGTAATTATATCAAACAGTTTGCACAAAGGAGATTCTTAGCCTACCCACCCATAGCTTATTTACGTTTGTTTTTTCTGTGAGTTATGATTCCAAATTCCTATTTCGAAGAATCTATAACCTCTTTTGTGCAAACTCTTCAAAAATATTGTATTTTAATTAATGTAAACTATTTAGGTTCCTGCTGTTCACTTGTCAAGTGATAAAAATGCTAATAATGTCTTACTGCAACTCCACTGTGATAACCCCACTGCGAAATTGGTTTACATCACACCAGAAAAAGTATATATTCTCAATTTCTATTTGCACTATGCAACTATATTTATCCAATTCACCTCTGCCTCCTTAAATACAGGACAGTGATTCATTTACTCTTTAAATATTATTTGAATTTTCAGTTGAATCAAAATGCGGATGTAAGGAAAATGCTCAGCAGTTTACACTGCAGACGGCTGCTTGCTCGATTTGTAATCGATGAGGCTCATTGTATTAGTCAATGGGGGCATGACTTTCGACCAGATTATAAACGGATAGGTGCTATGAGATCAGAATTTCCGGGAGTACCTGTTGTTGCATTGACTGCAACAGCCACTCCTAGAGTTCGCACAGATATTTTGAATCAACTTCATATGAATCAATCTAAATGGTAAATATAAAAAAAATTATAAAGGTATAATTCATCCACTAAGTTTTAACTAACCAAAATTTACATTGTAAGGTTCATGCAAAGTTTTAATCGCTCAAACCTCAAATACGAAGTAAGGAAAAAGACAAGCAAAATGCAAATGAATAAGGAATTATGTGAATTGATCAAGACTAAATTCAGAAACGCATGTGGAATAATTTATTGCTTATCCAAGTAAAATTACAGTGATAAATTAAACTATAATGAGTTAATCAACTTTTTTTAATAGGCAGGAATGTGAAGACGTTGCTAAATATCTGACAGAAAATGGAATTCGTGCTTATGCTTACCATGCTGGACTTGCAGCTAATACACGTACGGAAGTTCAGGACAGATGGTCTAACGACCAATTTAAAGTATGTTATTTGTAATATCGTATGCAACAGTTTCATATAATAATATTTTTGTAGATTGTATGCGCTACGATTGCTTTTGGCATGGGAATTGACAAACCAGACGTTCGTTTCGTGGTGCATTATTCACTACCTAAATCGATAGAAGGTTTTTATCAAGAGTCGGGGCGTGCTGGTCGAGATGGACAAGTTTCAGTCTGTATTTTATATTTCTGCTTTAAGGATAAATACAGACATCAGAGATTAATTGAACGTAGGTCTTGTAATTTTTTTTTAACAAATAAATTAACCTAAATAACTTTTTTTTAGAGAGTTCAGAAAACTTCGAAGCAAAACGAATGCACTACACTAATTTAAGTCAAATGGTTCAGTTTGCATGGAATAAGACCGATTGTCGTCGAAGTCAACTGTTAGAATATTTCGGAGAAGTTTTTAATAGTGAAGAATGTAGAAAAAACCCAGCTACCATTTGCGATAATTGCGCTTGTAGAAATAAGAGGAAAACTATTGATCTTTTACAACAAGCGCAGTTGGTTATAAGGAGTGTAAGATCGGCAATCAACAGAGGAGGTAGTAGTAGAATTACCCTCCAACAGTTAGTAGATATATTCCGAGGTAAAATAAAAGCCAAATTCTCAAATATTTGTTCAAAGATAACGTTAGTTTTTAAACTCTTTCCAGGATCAGAAAATCAAAAGATTAAAGAAAACGGTCACGCAAGGTTGGAAATGTACGGCCATGGGAAGAGTTATTCAAGAATAGACTCAGAACGATTTCTTCAGAAACTAGTAATGGAAGGGTATTTACAGGAGAGACTCTTTATTACAAGAGATGAACACGTTGTCGTTTATATCGAAATTGGGCCTAAAGCTAATGATTTACTAGACGGAAGAATTAGAGTAAATGATGATATGTGATGAATAAACAATTTAATTTATTCTAATTTTTTTAAAATTATTTTCAGAACTTATTTTTGGCTGTTAACTGCGATAAAGAAGACTTACAGTTTAATTCATCCGTCCACGTTAACAAGTGTGAAGAAGAATGTTTTGAAGAGTTATTGGAAAAGTGTAAAGAACTGGCACGTGAAGGCGGAATTAAATACACGAATGTGATGAATGTAGACGCCCTCCATGAAATGGCCAAACGTTTGCCCCGAACCGAAGAAGAGATGTTGCAAATTGCTCACGTGACTAAAGTTAACTTTGCAAAATATGGAAAACCATTATTGGAAATTACAAAAAAATTTTCTGATGGTAAAAATTTGAAAGAGAAAGTTTCATAGTGTTTCACAACATCTGATTGTATTATATTTTCTCCCGAAAAATTCAGTGGCTATTCAGGAACAGAATGACCAAAGCGAAGCTGCCGCTATTGAAACTTCATCCCCATATTTCAATAGTGGTCCAGAATCAGCTAGGAATAAAAAGAAGTGGGGAGTAGGAAGAAAGACCCGATTTAAGCATACGGGTCGGAAGAAGACAACTGCTACTAAAGCAAAGAAACAGAACAGTCGTGGTACAGCTAGTACGCCTACCTCTTCTAATCGAAATTCTTCATTTGGAAATCGACAACCTTTCAATAGTTCAGTTAATTCAGGATATAATAGTTTCGCCTCTACATCTGCCAATAAATCGAATTTTGGTCGTAAAGCCCCTTTAACATTACTACCTTTACCTAAAAATATTGCAAATCCAACTCGCTCGTTCTTAGGTTCATCGTCAACCGGTTACTTAATGTAATTTTTATTTAATAAACTTTTTTCATTTGTATAATTAAAATTGTATTTTGTCGGTTTTGATAAAACTTTAAGTAATTTTCAGATACATAAATTTGAAAACAAAACTTTTGATGGAAATAATTTTTCTGATGGAGAGGAAGAAAGTTTAACCGCAGGGTGGCGCACACGTCGAAGAGAGCCAATGAGCGCTCTCATCGGTCGGCTATTATTCCATTAGTCAGGTCAGGTCAGCTCAAGGTTGTGGTTGTGCCAAGGAGGTTAATGTTAATGAGACTCATTTAATCTCCTTGGTTGTGCGAATATCGTGAGAAATTCCATTACTTTGTTTTGTCAATTGGAAAGCTTTAATTCTCTGGTTACTTTTTTTTCTTTGTTAACTCTGGTGTAATTTGACTTTCTGCCGAACGCATTGGTACTCGCTCAGCCTTCGGGTTAGCCATTGTCTTGGATGGAGATGGAGCAGTAGTCGAGTAGATATCTAGTGCGTGTGCGAGTTGTGTCTTGTTTTTGTTGTCTCTTAAACGTCGTTTGTTTCCAATTCCATTTGCGCGAGCTTTCGTCACAAAGTAGCAGGTATTTGAAGGTATTATGTGATTGTGACGTGAGTCGGAAATTTTCTTCGCAGACGCCATTTTGTGATTATTTCACATTTACATTGTTAGTTGAAGCTGGAGGTTCAAGGGGGGGTCTTTGTTTCGAGTTAATTTTGCTGGAATCTAGTACATCTTACTGGGACTAGACACGGCCGTAGACTTTGCGATATATCGTTCTAGCTTGAATATTGAGCTATTTTTCTCCGTGTCGCTTAAAAATGGGTGTAGGTTTATTGTTTGCCCGAAATACCGTCGACCAAGGATTACTTTTATAAGTCAAGTCAAAAGAGTAAATCTGTGGTAGTTTTATTGAAAGTTACCAACAGCAAATACTGACACGAAGCACGCAAAAATACTAATAATGGTTGATAACCTGGCTAAAATATTGAGAAATTATTTTAACGAATTATTTTAAACTGAAAGATAAAAAAAAATTATGATTCAATTCATGTTGAAGGTGGTGTGCCGAATACACTTCATAAAGCAGTAGGTTTCTAGGTACCGAGTATACTTTATGGAGCTAGTAAGCACGCTGCTAATTTCCAGTCTTTTTTTTGAGCCGTCTCTAGAAAAGTCGAACGAGTTGTAATTTAAATTATCTAACGTAAAGCGTTGCGGCAACGCTTGATGCCAAACGTTTACACGGCATGTTTGAATGAAACAATATTCACGTCATCCTACCTCGTCTAGAGGCGGAATGAAGGAATACAAGCCGTATAGTTTAAAAATGCAGCTGCAACTTCATTTTAAAAACTAAATTATTGGATTAAAGATTCATTTTATATATCTTTTATCAAACTAAAGTTGGAAATTATCCGCCTTATTTGTGGGGCCTTTTGACGTAGGATGAGAAATTCTAATTTACTGTTGGCAACTTTTTTGCCTCAAAGAATTTTGATCGATTGTGTAATTTTCTTACATACCTTGGATTGTCAGGGGCTGCTCCTTGCCACGTGCTCTTCTAAGAGTGTGGCGACGCGTCCTGTTATTTGGTTTTCTATAAAGAACATTCCGCGCTTGGCAAAAGAAAACAATAAAGGAACTATGGCTTTTTATAAACTTTATTCTGTTTATTCTGCATTTATTTCCAAAGCCTAGATTACACTGATCAAAAAGCTCAGTATAAACTGTTCAAACATTAGAGTCACTCCGCTTCGACCGCTTCGACGAATGTCTGTCACTTGTAGCAGCATGTGGAGCATATCTGGTTCTAATGACTGGCTCGTTTTCTTTTGACGGTGCGTAACGAGTTGGAATTGCTGGTTCATTAGTCGTTGGTGCAATATTCATGCCCTTCCAGAATGCGTCCATGTAAGTGACATTGTCTGATGGCCGGCGAGGTCTGCGATGATGTGTTGGTTGTGGATGGTAGTCTTCTTTGGGCGTTGGTGTCTGCTGTTGCTTGACATGTCTGGATGGGGAAGACCGTCTTCGTTTTACAGGTTCCGGTTCTGGTTCGATTTCTTGAATATACACCACTCTTTTTACAGATGATGCTCTTGAAGGTGGAGACTCTGCATCCCAAGCCTGAAGAAATTGGACAGAGTAATTTCGTCGTGTTTCATATCTAGTTTTTACAGATGATACATGCATTCTAATTTTGTTAAAACAAAGAAATGTGCTGTAATGTCGCTAATGGCTACCACGATTCAACGCGACAAGACCCAATCATGCAAAAGGCTTTTTGACTACCGACAAAAAGCTGCTTCAAATTTAACCTAACCTCATAATTAACCGAGGGTTGGCAACGGCCGCTCCGGACGCTCGTTTCATTGGAGCCGCACTCACCTCGCTCCCGTCGGTCCACGTACTCGGTGGCTTGCAGCAACTGTGCAATACTCATTGTCGTTTGACGTGCTGCTCCACGCGTTCACCCACTCATACACAACGAGCGATGGACGTTCGGGGCCCCCGACAGATATCCCACTGGCCTCGCTGCGTCCATTGGCTACTCAAGGGCGCTTGCATGTTCTTAGTTGTAAATATGTGTGTTAGTCCAATTGTAGAATTTAAAAAGAATGTGATGCCTGAGCATTACGGATAAGGAAATGCATATCTGCTCTCAATCTGTGTGTGTTTTTGCGATTTCGTTTAAAATGTCTGCTTCGTGTGTAAAGATTTTTAGACCCAGTTATTCAACTTTCTTGCAGACTTTCATAAATATCTGGTGAGCAGTATCTGCTGTTTGCTATTAATGAGCACGAACTCATTCAAAAGAATTACTGAAAAAATTTTGGTCCATCTTTTCATCTCATCGCCTATTGCAACTAACAATTTTAGTTTTAAACCGACCCACACTAGAGGAGACAAGATATGTTTTCATGGGTGGTAGAGACCAAGGGAGATAAGTTTCTGTCGAGGTGATTGGGAAACTTAATACTAAATTCAGTAGTTAGGAACTGCATTGAACGAACTAATATTTGATGATGTTTGAAATGATCGAATACTCGACTCACTGGAATAAATTTGACTGACTGCATAATGACTGCACAATTCACCTTCTTAAACTAGAGACTTCCTATGTTAGTGTTTTCATTAGCATTGTTAGTAAACTAACGCACTAACTATTAAATTTAACTGTTCACTAGTTGAGATTTCAGTTTTACTGCTCTTTTCATCAAACGTTGTATTATAAAAAAAAAAATAATTACTGTTGTGTATCCTCTGATGTCCATATAAGCAGTTACAATAGTTATCGTGGCCCATAACTAGAATGAGAAAATAATGAAAATAATAATAAAATCGAGGAAAACAGTATGACTACATCAAAAACAGCCCCAATTCCTGTTACTAGAACCAAACCAATGGCTGAATCATCCTAAAATGAAATTTGAATCAATTTTCATAGTATCTAAAAAATTTTTTTTTTACTGATACTTGAGCACCAATAGCACATAATGTCAAAATAAGCCACAATCCAATAAACACACATTGCACTACTACATATGGTAAAATAAGTTTAGGACTTTCCTGAAAAATTCTAAAATTACGAATCGGTTCAAAACGTTATTTCAATCCTTACCCTCCAAATCGCTGCAAAAAGAAATACACAGACGATTATGAGAGCAAATGCCTGGATAAATAAAACGATTGGTCCATATTTAAGTACTAATAACAAGGATAGACGAATTATTTTTTTTTTTTAAACTTAAATTTAAACTCTGACCAGTGTCATTTCTTTTACTTTCAAGTGCAATATGCTTGTATTCTGGCCGTTGTTCAGGACTTCCATAAGGATTTAGTAAAATAATTGCAAATACGATGCAAGGATGTACTCTTAGTACCTAAAACGTAACATTCTAATTATCAATTCAATTTTTTAAGAAAACTGTCAAACCAAAGTCATAATAGCAACAATAGGAACTGCAATGCCTGGATGACAGGCACCCCATTTTGTCTGCAACCTGTACTGCCCTGGACTTCTACGTCCACGCTCTTTTTTCACAGGTTTGTGAGGAGGAATTTCATGTGCTCCAGGATCACTCCAAGAACGAATTACACGTGGTTCCTCTCTATGAGTCAAGCTTGGCTCGGATTCACGTCTATAACGACGTCTAGGTTCATACGGCTCTTTTTTCTCTGTAGGTTTACTCCAAAAGCTTAACCAAGACCAAAAAGGTCTAGGTTTGGGTGAAGACGATGATCTAGTTGATCTTGATTTTGATGGTTTGGTTGCGATAGTTGATCTTGATCTGGAAGGTGGTCTAGCAGGAACTATTATAAGTGATTCTGAAGACGTTTCCTCATCAATTAATACTATTGGTTTTTTCTTTTTTTTCTTTCCTTTTTCTTTGGTTTTCATTGGTGATTTTTTTTTCTTCACTGGTGACTCTTGTTTCACTGGTGACTTTTTTTTCTTTTTATCTTTCTTTTTACCTTTCTTTTTGGTTGCAACAACTGCTGTTGTTGAAGATGTAGTTGCAGTGGTAGAAGTTGCTGGAGAACTCTCTTCTGTAGGGATGTCAGAGACCGGAGGGGCTACGAAGGAGAGTCTGGATGGTCTACGTGTCCTATCAAAGTGAGTTTCACTTCTGGATCTTATGGGACTTTCGGATTGAGTAGGTGATGGGGGTCTTGTTGATGGCCTATAGATTGGAGATTTTGGACTTCTGCCCCCACTCTTCGTAGATCTCGAGGAAGATGATGATGTCCTCCTCTTTTTTTTCCCTTTTTTTTCCTTTTTTTCTTTTTTTTCCTTCTTTTCCTTTTTTTTCTTTTTCGGGCTTTCCGCTGATGCGACCGATGCATCTGTAGAAAGAATGCTATCAGGGTACGGAATTTGCTATTTATTTGCGAGATTTACCTTTTGAAGTTTCTGATGTTTCTTCAGATGGTGTTTCCGAGGGTGGTGGCAGCGGCTTTGGTTTTGGACTAGGCTTTTTCTTTGCCTGTTTTTTCCCTTTAGTTTTCGATGGCTTCTTTTTCACATCGGTGCGGGATTTTGATCGCTTTTTCGAAGCTACACTCACTGAACTAGACCTAGACCCAACAGAGGGAGTTTTTGATTTTTTTCCTTTTTTAGTTGGTGATTTTTTCCCAGAACTTTTCTTTGATGTTTTGGATATTTTGGATGTTCTTGATGGTGTTCTGGTTGGTACTTGGGAGTCAGGATCTCTTGTAAATAAATCAGAATAGGTCAGAATAGGACCTTTAGGATTATTTGCCATGTCTTTTCAACAAGGCTTACATGATGCCATTTTGATGATAACAAATGAACACTGTTTAGTTTTGCATTTTGTCAATAGGAGGAATTAAATAATTTCAAAAATGACGGAAGACTATGTTTCATACCAATGTTGAAAGAGTGTAGTATACTCTTTCAACCTTGGTTTAATACTACCAGGGAAACGCTTAAAGACACAAATCAACTCCATCCTTTATTTAATATTAATTTTATTAATCTTCATGAAAAAAAAAATTATTTTTAGCTGTAAATAATTTCTAAACTTAAAATATTAAACTACTAAAATACATCCAAATTATGTAATAAATTGAACTAACGCGATTCTTTAACGGGATCGAGTCGCGGTTTTCGCGATGGCTTCTGGGGCCGAGTTTGAGGTATTATTGCAGAATCTTCACTCGTTGAATCAGGTGCATATCTTGTCCTTACAGGCCGTTGAGCTGGTGGCGGTGGGGGAGGTGGTGGGTAATTTGGACGCGGTGGTGTTTTTGTACGGCGGAGACGTTTTGCCCGACGTTTTGGTGGTGGCGGCCTATCTTCCAAGCTTTTCCAGACTGCACTTAAGTGCACTTCATCTCGAGTACGGTGTCTCTTTTCGGGATACTTTACCTTTTCTTCTGGTTTGTGTCTTGGTGGCAAATCTGGGTCCGAGTACTAAGAGAAAATTAAGATTTAATTAAGTGTAAAGACAAATTTATTTCATAAAACTTACTCTACGATAACCTCTGACATCCAAATAAGCAGCCATGATTGTAATCAGTGCCCATAACTAATTAAACGTTATTTATGTATCAATGAACATAATTTGAAATGGATAATATCATACGTCAAACACTGCTCCTAATCCAGTTACAATAATGAGACCAACGGCTGAACTATTCTGTTAGAAAAGTTATAAATTAGCAATTTAATTTGAAAAGTATGTAGAATCACTTACGTTCATAGCCACTGCATAAATAGTCAGTATAAGCCAAGCTCCCAGTGCAATTGCTTGCACGCAAACGTATGGTATAAGTAATTTGGCGCTCTCCTAAAAAATGAAATATAACTAAAATTTCAAGTGTCGTCTAGAGAAATAACAGTTTGTTTTGCCAAGATCATGTTTTGGGCAGAACCAGAATTTTGTGGCTTTTCTATTGGATCTATGTTCAAAAAGAAAACACGAATTTTGGCCCTAATTCCTACACACTTCAATACTGTCAACAAACACGTGAAGTAACTTGTGACCAACTAACATCCAGCCAAAAGATTCTGCTTGTAAACACCTGTAATAACTAACTTACCTTCCACACAGCTATAAAAAGAAGAATAATTACTATAACAAGAAGAACTGCTTGAATTAGCAAAACAATTGGACCAACAACCAAAACTAAAACGAAAAAAAATTTCAAAAAACTGTTCAAACTCATTAACATTACTCACTCCAATCTTCGTCGTCCTCTCCAACCTCTTTATCTGCGTTCAGCAATAAAATAGCACAGACAACACAAGGATGAACTCTAAGCAACTGAACGAAAATTACTTATAGTTAACTCCCAGAAATTTTTTTTGGTATAATTTTACCAAAGTCAAAATTCCAACTACAGGAATTGCAATTCCTGGATGACAGATTCCCCAACGTCTACGTTTATGTTCTGTTGGAACTGGTTTGGGTTCCGGCTCTGGAGCCACATAAAATGTCGGCTGACCTGATGTTTGCTTCTTAGCGTACCTATCATCAGATGGTTGTCTGTAGTCATCTCTTTTAGGTCTTTGAGGATAAGGAGAACCATCTTGGGGCTTTCTTGGTGCCGGTTGTGGGCTTTTTGGCCGTGGCGGAGGGGTTTTACCTGAGGGTGGAGGAGTTCTAGAAGTAGCTCGAGGAGGCGGTGTAGCTCTTGTAGGAGGAGGTACAGATTTTGGTCGATTGGGTTGAGAATAATTTGGACTCTGACCTCTTGTCTGTGGTCTATTAGTAGACATTTTGAATATGAGTTCAGGAGAGTACTATGGTAACCAGAATGACGTTGTTTATTACAATTGTTGTTGTTTTTTTTTTTAAAATGCGTAGTGTAAATTTTTTATAAGCCCAGCTCGATGTTATCATGACTTGCCAAATTTCACCGAGGAGTGGCGTTTATGTTGCAGCAAAAGCAAATCAGCGCTACCTGAATATTGTACAGACAGCCTAGTTCAGATCAAAAGGTATTATTCTACATACCTTGAGTTCAGTCTCCTTCACTCAGTCGGACTCGGCCTCATTTTTCCGATTACAGCACTAGCATCTGTTGCATGGGGGAGTGGTTTCTTATCGTCATTTGATTCTATTAATGCAAGCATTCGCATTCGTCACGAGTTATTACGTATCTGAAACAGATATAACGTACTTCCGTGTTATTTTCTTCGGCGATTTTAAAGTCAACGGTTGTGATTATATAGAGGTTATGCAAGTGAGTTAAAACTTTCTCTTTTTCTTACTCGAAATTTTGTGACTATATTTTAGTTGAAAGTTTGCTTGAATTCATCTCCTTTACGTTAACCCATCAGTTTATGTACAGCCAGAAGTAAATAACTGGTACAGCCAATTGAGACTTCAAAAATTGGTATAAATTTCTCAGCTAATTCAACAAGAACATTTAGTGCCCAATTCATGTTTCAGTTTGACGCTAGTAGCGTCATTAGATTGTGTACACGTTGATATTTTAAGAACAATGAATGTTTCTTAATATTTTAAAAACCCATAGACTTTACTGCCAATTGAACCATTGCGAAAATGCATTGATTTCTTCGATGCAATTCGTTTTTCATAATTTGGGTTATAATTAAAATTCGTCTATTTTTTAATAAAAATTTGTTTGCCATCAGAGACTCAAACAATTGTTTTTCATAATTAAAAAGTTTATTTAATTTCAAAAACTTGTTTTGATTAGAAAGAAATTAAAAAAAAGAAAACAAAAAGAAATCACAATAACTGAGGGGAACCATTTGAGAAATGCAATGCTTGCACTTCATCATGGAGTTTCCACACCTCCTCTTCGATCAACTTCGTTATTATTATACGCAACTCCTTCTGCAATAATTTCAAAGTTGTTAAGTGTTTTTATTACAATCCTTACTACACAAATTCTTACCGCAGATTTATTAAGTCGTTGCAATTCTTTGATCGTGTCTTCCAGATGCACAATAGGCTTACCAATCAAAATAGTCACCCTCTGAAACCCAGCTAATTAACACTACCCGTTTCACCTTAAAGCCATATTATACCTTCTTGAATCTGGGGTAATAAGGTGGTGCATTGGGCATTATATCATCCATACCCAAATGGAAAAGTGGAATCACAATTGGGCATACTTTGCATTCCGAAATTAATCGCCCAATCCCTGCCGAGTAATTTACTGTCTTAATTTATAATCGTTTTAAATTTTAAAAAGTAATTCTTTACCCCACTTATACTGAAGTTTTTCTTTCTCCAAGTTCACTTTCCCTTCAGGGTAAACGTGAAGCCAATCACCTTTGTTAAGGCGTTCCAGTACAAAATCCATTGCCTTCTATTTAATTTTATATATTATGTAAAGTTATTCGCTAAACTTGTAAGCCCTACCTGATACACTCCGTTGCCTCTCACTATTGGCACTGTTCGGCCAAGACTGAAGAACAGAGAGTGAAGTTCGTTTGTAAAACAAATATCTCGCGCACCCAAATTCCAGCCCATGGTTCGGCAATTGAAAAAATGACGGGGAAAATCGCACATTCCTGTACAAAAAGTGACAAACGTTTAGAACCTGCTATTTGTACATTACAGGAATTTCCTTACCGCACAATAGTGGGGAATCCCCGCAAGAATAATGATTGCTCACAGTAATGAGCGACTGGTCCGCTGGACGATTGTCAAGAGCATGCCAAAGAACCTTTTGGTTGTGGACTTTGAAAGTGTTAGCCCAGTCTACAAAAAAAAAATTATTTAAGTGTGAAAACCTGAGTTCACAGATAAACGGAAATTTTAACTGAGCATAACAGTGGTGAATGCTCCGACAGCTGGAATGACCACTCGACTACCAGCCGTCCATAATCTATGAGAACGGTTAAAATTAGGCAAGGGCCATGACATATCCACTGGAAGAATCGGAATGGAGAAATAACTCCAAATGTCCACCATCTTGATTACTTTTCCCGTTCTCACAGAACTGACTGAACTTTGTAAATACAGACAAAAACTATTGGTTGCTATGTATCATCTCGTGCATAGCGAGATGCACGATGTGATTGTTTCTTTCATTTAGAATTAAGACCAAATTCCATCTTCTTTCCATCTTGAAGAGAGTGGGGAGGATTACATCGTTCCTCCTTTTTTGATAATATGTGCAATGGCCGCACCCGCATCTAATCATTCAGGTAACTGATATAATAAGAAAGACATGAAAAAATATAAAAATTCGAAAAAGATTAGGGTTAAATAAGGGTTACATTTCGAACAGAACCATCAGGAGACAATGAGGAATTTTTGATAGTTGATCGTCTTGATCATCATTCCCTGAATAAATTTGAATTGGAAGCTAAAATCTTCAGATTGCGTGAAGAAATTCTTTTCCTGAAATCCTGGGTGAATTTTAGTCACTTTTTAAAAATAGAATGCAGAACGACAACAAAATGATTTTTATTTTGTAAACAGAAAACCAGTTGTGAAAAATTTCAAGAAAAGTTCTTCGAGTTGTTTATTGCTTTTACTGTATTGGTGACCCCTTTGGCTATCGCATTCGTCTTCAACTATGTCTTTTCTAATGGAAATGATTACAATGCGGGTCGTGATTTGATTTACAATTGCACGAGTTGCTCATCGGTTGGTTAAACATTCTTTTTGTTTTACTTTTTAAAAATTTAATTTTTATAAATTCAGGATTGGGACAATTTTCCGGCTTGTCCCAGAGGCACTGGAGGAGAATCAGCTGAAACATGTGCAAACCCTGACAAGGTTTGTTGTCTGATGATCCCGCCTCCTGCAACCACTTCGCAGCATATTCGTGACGCCGTTGTTCCCGTTCTGATTGCTATTTCTTTTATTGTCGGACTTCCTTACTATTACCACATGCTGGATGAATTGAGCCACAACAACAATGCTTCGGAGAAAACGTCAGAGGAGAGCGACGAGGATGACAGTGGAGATGAAGGAGATGAAGAGGACAGCGACACCATGTGGGAAGATGAGGAAGTGGGGAAAGAGCGAGTGAAAGGCAAAGGCGAGAAGGTGAAAAACAGGAAGCGATGTGAGTGTGTCAAGCCACCGCCGGCATCGTGCGATAATAATTTAGTTAATATTGATTAAAGAGGTCATTTGGTGTGCATTTTGTCAAAATTAATTTTGTTGTTATCATTGATGAAAAATGATTAAAACATTGCACTTATTATGCACTTTTAATGATGAGTGACTAATTATTTTGATAGAGTTTTTTTTATTCTTGGAAATCTGGACTTTTTTTTTTCAATCAATTCTTTTAAATCCGGTCACATTGCTGTGTAATGAAAGGTCAACCTTTTATTGAATTAATGCGATTGCGAAAGCTACAAAGTCCCAAAATTACCAGACACACGCAAACTCTCTGAAAAAAAAGGTTTACTTTACTTTAACAAAATAAACACAGAATACAATGCGAAAGTAAACGCTTAAAAAAAGTTAAAATGTAAGTGGAGGTAGGAAGAATGTTGTTTTTTCCTCTGAAGGGTGGTGCCAATCATTCACACGTTTTGTTTGCTTGCTCAGCGGCCATTTGTTAGAGCCATGTGTTGCTTTTACGATTTAGAAGTCTTCGAATACAGAGAGCAGTGAAGAAGGCATTTCCATTTAATCCATTGGATTGAATACACGAGTGAGTGACTCGAAGGACAATTTATGAGGTCATTAATTGTGCAATTAATGAAATTGAATTTCAATATTATCTATAATGATGTACGCTCTCATCGTTTTAAGTTGCTGCTTCGCACTCGTTTTTGGATCACAAGTCCATTGGAAGAAAAATGAAAATGTAACTGATGTAAATGACACTTGTAGGACAAATGGTGACCCGTGTACAAACTCCACTTCGCCGTCTGAGAGTATAAGTTCAGATGAAGTTTGGACTAATAACTGCTTTTGTGATGTTGATTGCTGGAAATATGGTGATTGTTGTTTTCAAACAGCACTTACATTTAAGAATCAATTTGAATCGCCACCCCAGTTGAAGCATTGGGGCTGTGAGATGACGGCACCAGTGACAGGCACTGACGTTAGTAATTTTATTTTATTTTTACCTTTTGTTGTAAATTTTATAATTTTTATTTAAAATTTCTAGCATGTTTATATGATCACAAGTTGTCCATTTACTTGGCCTGATGATGAAGTGAAGAAAAAATGTAACCGTGACGAAAATCAAATTTCGGGTTACACTTATGAGCTTGACTACCCTGTTGTGAGTCGTACAACACACGTAATCTACGTAAACATTTACTGCGCTATATGTCACAGAGATACCCAACTAGAAAACATGGAAGCAAAGGTGGAATGCAATGTTCCTCAAGGACAATGTCTGCGCGAGTTGGTTAATGCAACTTATCGGCCAACACTTAGGGAATGGGGTACGGTTGGTTTCACTGCTTATTTTCATCTACCACAACTTCTGGCCGAAAGCCAATTTCGATTACAGCGGAGAATTCGCATGTGCAGACCTACAGTTAACCTGTGTAAACCGACTTGGAATAATGAATCTGACATAGAAAATTGTGCATTGTTTGCCGATTATGTCCGCAAAGAAAATGATCCTTTCACTATTTACAAAAATCGGTTTTGTGCCGCTTGTAATAACATTGACTCCATCAATACCCTGACTTGCGATCTTCCACCTCCTCCACTGGGGCCCGAGGTATTTGAGGTCAAGGGATCATTTTCTCTCATTCTCGATTTTAGTGATCGTGAAGGTGGAGGTCAGGTTGGGACAATTCGACGATGTCAGAAGGGACAAGTGTTTGATCCTTTGCACGACGTATGTGTTGAACTTCCCTGTGGTCGATTATTTGACAAAGTTAATGGGGAGTGCAAACCCAAACCTAGTGCAGTAATAGATGGGAGTAACACAACATCCCTGAATGATTCATGTCCTAAATTGATAAGACCAGTTTCTAGTTTTAAGTTATTTAGAAATGGGTCCATTGTCTTGATATCTTCAGGACAAGTGTTCCACATGGGTCAATATGAATACCAAGATGATGAGGAGATTTTAATTTGCAGTCGTAATGAACACCAATATGCGTCCAAGTTTTCTGCTATGCAAAGCACCTTGTCGTCTGTAGTCTTGCTTGTTTCCGTGTTTTGTTTAAGCTTTCACATTGCAATTCACGGTTCATTTTCAAAACTGAGAAATCTACCTGGTAAAAACCTATTATCTCTCTCAGTGATGCTGCTGTGTGGGCAGGTTTTGTTCTTTGGAGTCACACGGATTAGGCCAGGGGGATTTTGCGAATTTATCGCTGTTATGATGCATTTTTGTTTTCTTTCCTCGTTTTTCTGGATGAATGTTATGGCTGTTGATATATGTCGAACTTTTACTGTTTTAAAGTCCAATTCGTCTTCAAGCGACAAGAATTACCGTCGATATGCGACTTACGCTTGGGGGTTTTCGGGATTAATTGTAGGGTCTTCCATCATTGTAGATAACTCGAATTTGTTTCCCACTCTTCGACCTAATTATGGCAATGCTATGTGTTGGATAAGTCAACGTAAAGGTCTTCTTGTCTTTTTTGCTGTTCCTTTGGCTATTTTACTAATAGAGAATATTGTTTTCTTTGTTCTTACTGCAAGAGGCATCTGCC
This sequence comes from Pachymerium ferrugineum, assembly GCA_034686365.1. Classification (NCBI taxonomy): domain Eukaryota; kingdom Metazoa; phylum Arthropoda; class Chilopoda; order Geophilomorpha; family Geophilidae; genus Pachymerium; species Pachymerium ferrugineum. The sequence continues at coordinate 77,915 of JAQGAS010000138.1, read as the reverse complement.
GTACTACAGAAGCAGCGAGGTCAATTAAGAAAACCAAAGAAACAATTCGGTTTGTGTTGTACATTAAATTGGCACTTATCATGGGTTTCACGTGGGTCATTGGATTTGTTGCCGCACTGGGTGATTTGGATGTTTTGTGGTATGGGTTTATTGTTCTTAACGGTTTGCAAGGTACGTTTATATTTCTTGCATTCAGTTTAAAGAAAAAAGTGTTTGTCTTAATAAAGGCAAAATATTTCACTAGAAAATCCAAGCAGAGTAAAAATGGAAACGCAGGAGGTCCTAGAGGTCTGAATAAGTCAGCAGCTACGTCAATGACTAACTTAAATACTACGTGCACCAGAATTTCTTCTTCAAACCTTAATGTACATGCTGTTTAGATTTGCTAAAGTATTAGGATGTTCTTCCTTTAATGTTACATTTGGTTTCACTGTCCATTTTAAATTTCACCCAGCTTGTGCCATTTTATAAAGGGGTTGAATTAAGTTGATGAATGTTGTGCTATTACCACTATTACTTATTTTTTATCTTAAACAGGTCACATTTTGTAACTGTTTGAATCTTGAGTGTTTACTATTAATAAATGTGTAGTTAAGTTGCCTGACGTCATAGCAGACTTCTGTACGTACATGTCCAATGTGGTTATTACTTTTCTTTAAAGCACTATTTTACTGTATTTTAATAATTTTAGTCATCTGCTGCAGATATATTAAGTTAGGATTACTTTTTCACACTGTTTTTGAGGGTGCATTATTTTTGAGAATATTTTCGGACACTGGCATTAAGTTTTGATGTTTTTACAAAGTTCATGAATATTTGTACTGCAAATATGAGAAAAAAAAATGCATAACACAAACAAGGTATAAAACTGATACCGAAATTACAAATTTAATGAAAGTTTTTTGTTTGTACATAATAACAGGTGAGACTGTAAAAACAATCTTACAGAAAATATAACACATTTAAAAGATGAAAATAAAAATTTACAAAAATTATAAAAACCTTTTAAAAAAAGTAAATCAATAATTTAAAAAATATTGTAAATAAAATATATAAAAAATACTTAACAAATTAATCACAAAAATTCTCATTTCATTTATCAAATACACACACAGATATATAAAAGGTATCTAACATTATAAATTAATACATACTTCCAATAGAAAATGTTTTCGATTATGAAAATGTTACGAGCAAATGTTAGTTTTTGTACTAATGAGGTTTGAATAAACACATCTTTAGATATTTGTTATCTCGAAAGACTTGTAACTTTTGTTTGCAAACATTTTGTATTGCTAACATTTGAAATTAAATTTCTGGAAGCCACAAAACATTTTACAAATGTAAATATGAATTTGTGGGTAGTTGAAAAAATAAAATCATTTACACAATCATAATCATTGAATGGTTGTGATTATTTAAATGATGTTATTTTTCATTTTTGAAAAATTATAGTCACCAATTATAATTAATTTTGTTTTTTAGTCATTGCAGTTGATTGCTTTAAAGTTTCCTTTCTTTTCTGCCAATCTTGAATATAAATAACAAGGCGACATGTCAACATAAAAGTGAAAACAATTGATGGCGCAGTGCGTTCGAATTTTTCTCCGATGGCGTAATGTGTATAAACAGCTCCAAGCATCAAGAAGAGAAGAATTATATTCGCAACTTGCTTTAAAAAACCTATCAAAAAATTGATAAGTAAATGTCAAATATCACTTTCTAAAAATTCAAACCAGGTATAAATATTAAAGTGAATCCACAACAAACTTCAGCCCAGCCAATTGTCTTCCTGTAAACTTTTGCAGATACTTTAAACCCTAGGGTTTGGCTGAGGGGAAACACTTTGGCGTACTGGACAAATCCTTTCCTCTAAAATAAAAATGAAACATCCAGTAAAAGAACGTAAAAATTATTAAAATTAATAATTACTATATCCTTGTGCATATCTCTACTAATTTGGGGCGTTAATTTCATGGCTCCGACGAATAAAAAAAATAATCCTAACAGCACTGATAGTGTTTTCAATACAATGGAAGCCATTTTTCGCAAACAGCGTGGAGTAGAGTGGAGTGGATTAGCTTGTAGCGCCACTTTTATATTATATTAACATACCTAGTGTTGAACGTTGAAAACATTACTTAAGCTAAAGTATGTATGGTATTCGTTTAATGCCACTGTAAATATGTATTACACATCAGTAAAAAATAAAATCAATAATCTACGCTAAGCTTATAACAAAATATAGAGTGTGTGTGAAAAAGACGTTTTGTACAAAAAATGTATGATTCGAGGTAAGAATTGATTTGGAGAGGACTTTGGTACTGTCACTTACACACTACCGTATTTGTATCTAAGCAACCAACTGTTCCCGTCTGCTTCAATTGTAATGGAGGCCGAACTCGTGAATGGTCTTCGCAATAATTTGTGGCTGTTTTAAGCAATTATTTTGTATTTTCCCCTCGGTTGTAGCTCATCATTCAATCATGACAACACCGACCAGATACTTCGTAAACCCTTACGATGATTATAAAGGGGGTGACGTTATAGTTAAAAAAGACGTTCTGCGAGACCGATTGAGAAATGTTCTGCAAAACATCGTTGAAAACCAAAGCCGGAAATTATCTGACTGCGACGGAGGAGTTTATGTTGGTTTGTCAGGTATTGCCTACACCTTTTATTATTTATCAACGCTGCCAGCCTTTGCTGACAAAAAGCAAGAATATTTGAAAATTGCATCCGATTACATCTCCATCTCCTTACAATACACGCAAACGCAATCCAGCGACGCTAGAACCGACCCGAAAACAACCGTTGGCTTTCTGCTAGGCAATGTTGGTGTTCACACCGTAGCAGCACTTATAAAAAGCGCACAAGGTTTGATTTTCTAAAATTTCTGTAGAGAATACTCGAATAATTTATGACAAAAAACATTTTCTGCAGGTCAACACGAACAGTTTCGAAATTTGATTAAACTAATCGCAAAAGCTGGTGACACCTGTATTCCTATTAATTTCCTGCGTCATGGAAGTGACGAAATGTTTGTAGGGCGTAGCGGGTATTTGTATGCGCTCCTTATTTTAAAGAAGCGGCTTGGAGTCGAAGCTATAAATGTGGATCAAACAAATGCGTTGTGTAATGCGACTTTAAATTCAGGGAGAGAATATTCTAAGCATTACAGATCCCAGTCACCGCTTATGTATGCTTATTATGACACTGAATATCTCGGTAAATTTATAGTGTTCTTTTTAAAAATTATTTCTAATTGTATTAAAATTTTTTTTCAGGTGCTGCACATGGTTTATCAGCTATTTTACAAGTTTTACTCAGCTTTCCCGAGTTTTTGAAAGACAATTACGATGCTGAACGAGATATAAAAGGTGCTGTTGATTTCATACTCAGTTTGCAACAAGCGAATGGGAATTTCCCGTGTGCGATGGATGAGGTGAGAAGGCGAAGACCGGAGAGTGATGAGTTGGTTCATTGGTGTCATGGAGCACCAGGTAATAATTATGGTTTTAAAAAATTAAGAAATTTTAACAGATTTGTGTTTAGGTGTTGCATTTTTAATGGCAAAGGCATATTTAAAATGGAAAGAAGAAAGATATTTAGCAGCTTGTCTCAAATGTGGAGATTTGATATGGAATAAGGGATTGCTTAGAAAAGGCCAAGGTTGTTTTTATTTTGTTTCTTTTAAATTTAAAAATTAAGTGTTAATTTTTTTTAGGGATTTGTCACGGAGTTGGTGGCAACGGTTATGTGTTTTTAATACTTTACCGGCTTACAAACGATAAAAAGCATTTATATCGTGCTCAACGGTTTGCTGATTTCATATTTACCGATGAATTCAAACGACACGCCCGAACTCCTGACCATCCTTATACTCTGTATGAAGGCTGGGCTGGGACTGCTTGTTTCTTAGCTGATTTATTCCAACCGGAAAATGCTGAATTTCCTCTCTTTGATGTGTTTTAGAACTTGTAGGGCGAATCGAATTGTTCTCAAATTTAATTTTGTTTTAAATTATGAAAATACTTCGGCAATGTATTTTCTTTATTTTTTTTATAAATTTGTTTGAAATGTTTGTGAATATTGAATGGAATATTGCATTCACTCACAGTGGTGGCAATACAAAGTGTTCTTCAGGTTATAACAATTGTTTTAAACTGACAATTGCATGCATTATTAGGCCGAGAGACGGCCTCCGTCCTGCCGGGAAGGTCGGCGTCGGCGTCGGCCGGCACAGTCGAAACGCCGGATGTGTGCAACACGCCGCGGCGCATGACCGACGTGCCTCTTCCTCGGCGCCCTGCCGGGCCGGCTGCTTCCCGGCTCGGCGTGGGCTTCCACGCCGTCTCCCGTCACCAGTCAAGTTTCGTTTTCCAGTTATTGGTCTTGTGCTCTTTGGATGATCCTGCTGCTTCATCGATTATTGTTTTCTTTCCTTGACAAAACGTTACTTACGATCGCCTCTTGGGTCATGATTTGCTGACTTTGCACTGACTTTTATTCATACTGGTGTAGGCTAAGTAAAGCTTCATTCAGAGTAATTAGATCACTCGGTTCCCGGCTTTATGAAGCAAGTACGCACAGCCAACTTTTTACCTGCAAGGGTAGTCAGATTTTTTTTTATTAAGTTAAGCGGCCAAGCAAAAGTGCTGGTTCATTTGCCTTTTAAGATAAGTAGGTGGTGGACGTTATGGTCTATTTACGATATATAACGGTTTCTGATAACCTAAGGGTTCTTTTATTTTTATTTAACTTTCAATTACAACTAAACTTTTTTCATGGGCGCATTTTTTTATGCAAATATCTTTTGACGCTTATTTGGCTTTGTATGTGGCATGCATACTGAGGAAGGCAGTGTGTCCAAATATTGTTTCAACGTAGTTACAATAGGTGGTCTCCGCCTTTGGGTTCTCAAAGAAGCAGAAAGAACTAATCTGGTTTATTAGTTTTCTATGTACAGTTTTAGAGTGGTGGATTGCTTTGAGGGAGGGGGGGGGGTGAGCTTAATACGCTTTAAAAAGCAGTTAGGTCTCTGGTTTTTGTCACCAGTAACAGAGTATACTTTATGGACCAAATAAAACATGTCTCAATTCCTACCTCCGCGCGGTCCTCCCTAGCTTCCCCTTGGAGGTCTCTTGGCCTTCTTAGGGAAACGAAATCGAAGCTCTGGTTTATTAGCTTATTTTAGTTATTGGTTTTAATTTTTGTTACGGTATAGTTGTGGTGTTCTCTTTTGATTTTGTACGGATGTATTGTCCCAATCGCGTATGCCCTGGCAACAGTCTTTCTTTTTTTTTTTTTTGTTGGTGGATTGTATTGATAGTCTAAGGTTGTAATCTGTCGTAAAAAAAAGTAACATCCAAAGCCCCGAGTTAATACAGCGAAGAAATCATTACATGCCTTTAGCAAACATTTGAAAAAATCGGTAGTTGATTAAAATCACCGACTGCAACCATTTGCTAAGGGGTAAAAATATTGCTCTGAATTTTGGGTTCCAGAGTAATACAATACGCTGAGTAGACGTTTCGCTCATTTATTTATATAACGAAACGTTAACAAAAGTCGTTGGCGGCTGTTGAGCTTGGATGAAACCACAGATAGATGAAATGACTAAAAAAATGCCGCCACTCTCATTCTTCTTCTTCTTCTTGTAATCTTCTTGTAATATATTGTATACGATCGTTGTAGTAATTTGAATGCCACTGTCACTCGCGATTCTAAGTTTTTTTAGTAAGGGACTCCAGGGATTGTTGATTATTTACTGATATGTACTGTATTCAAGTCAATTTATAAGCGATTCAATTCCATAATTTTATTTATATTTCCAATGTACTAAAAATCGCAAACTTAGTTAGAATTTTTAAAAAACTATCGCCTAACTAATACTCGTGCGACTTTATCGCCAATATTCGTCGGCCAAATCACTCCTCGATATGTGTTCTAACACACTCAAAAAAGCACGATAGTTCACATCCTTACGGCCTCCAGTCACAGTTCGAAACCGCTGAGTGACAGCATCGAACTCTTCATTACTAATTATTTGCTCATAGCCATACAAACTTGAGAGTGCACGACGAAATTGGGTCCTCGATAAGAAACCTGTGTTGTATTGATCTAAATCTTCAAAAAATGGTTGTAAAAACACAGGTCGTTGACGCAACTATAAAGAAATTTATTTTTCAGTATAAGAGAATACTGAAAGTAAAATGTAAAGCTACTCACTCTTCGAGCCATGCGATGCATTGCCGACCATAGTAGTTTATCATCTTCAGGGCCGAGATTGTTAGTCGCAATTTCTGGATCGGTTTGAAGAAGAAATGGGGTAGAAAGAGGACTTTTCTCCAATTCAGTTACAGCAATAGCTGAATTGATGGTGTCGTAAAACAGCGTTAAGTCAACGTGATCGGGTGCATTAGCTCGCTCAAAGCTAAATTTTTGTTGATTATTATTACAAATTATATAGTCAAAATATAATTGTGTAATTTACCAATTTTCTAGAAGTTCGAATTCCCTATCTGACAACTCGAAACCTGCAAGGTTTAGCGCACGACGGAAATTGGACTTGTCCAAAATATTTCGATTGTGCTTGTCATGTTGTTTAAGGTATTCGAATAAAATGAGCCGTGATTTCCGCATTTTTGTTCTCATTCGGAAAATCAAATCTAATAAATCAATGTAAGCTCCTGGATGCTGTGTCTGCTGTGCTGACAGTCGAGCTTTGAGCATTGCTAAAAGAACAGAGTGCCGGTCGTATTCTTTCACATCTGGTCGAAGATCTTCGCAAAATCTTTAATTTAATAACTGATAAAGTTTTCATGAACTTAGTTGTTCATAATTTCATTTTACTTGACATAATTAAAACCGCGGCTATCACTGTAAACCACTTTTAGTGCGTCCAGATCAGTCTCTGGTAACTGAAATTTAAAGTGCAGTGTCGCACGAGTGAAAACTGATGGTGATACGTGGCTCAAACGACATCTAAAAGAATTTTCAAATGCTTTTACTTTGGTTAAAGGGACAGTCAATCTTTTTGACAAGTTTACATTTTAATATTATTAACTAAAACCAAAGCAGTAAATAAGTTTTGATGGTTAGTTCCTGCAAACGAATTTTTTTTTATCACACGAGTTAGCATCGAACAAACAAATAGTTCGACATTGATGAATAAATATTAACCAAAAAAGCAGATTTTAGCGCTTTATGGTCAGACTATTATGAATCACTTGTCAAAAGAGCTGTCTGCCCTTTGAGAAATTCTTATTGAGAAATTCTTACTTATCAAAGTCTGTAAAATAGCTTTTGATATCGAGGTTCTGTTGGCGAACTTTATTCCGCAGTTTTTCCATAGCCACACTAGCATGATTAACTGTAGTCCATAAAGGCAAAGGGTCTTGTTGTACTCGAGGATTCATGTAGTCAGCAGGTGCTGGCCTTATAGTTGGATTCTTTTCAAGATTTCGGGTCACAAAAACTGAAATTAATAGAAATGGTTATGGCAATTCCAAAAGGTCTGTAATAAGAACTCCACCCGCATCAACGTCAATTTCAAACCGCCGCCATAATACATTTTCTAATTTGGTTGGATCTCTGTAATGAGTTAACAAAACTCCTAGTTCATCTGGTGTGATTCTACACTCTTGACTGAATGCTCCTACAAGCATCAGATCCAAGCCTCGTAGAAACTGAGTTTCTGGTATAGAACCAGTTCGTGTGTAATCATAATCCCGAAAAAATTCCGAAACCTTTAACACAAAGTTTACACTCAATAATTTCGTCTCTTATATCAAACTCGTATTTACTCTTAAGCGTTTCTCTAAAACATGATGACGAATTTTTTTCAAGACAGAAAATACGTCGCTTAATTGACCAGCTTCGCATTTAAATTGTGGTTCACCAGGCAAAGTGCGCTGATCTCGTAAACGGACATCTCTGTCGTAGAAAATTCGAAATCTCTGAAATCCTAAAAAGAATTTTAACTTGTGAAAAAAAATTTTTTTTTAAATTGAAAAACCTGTATCAACATCGTGTAAAAACGATTTATATCGTATCCCCCCTGATGACGGTTCTTCGTATTTACGCAAAAGTAACTGCGATTCTCCAGGGGAAAGGTCAATATCAAAATGTTGAAGAACTCGGTTGAAATCGTTAGCAAGTATTAAATCTGGATATTGAGCTTTCTGAATTAAATTTTTGGAAAGTTAATTTAATGTTTAAAGGTGTGCCATTTTAATTTTGTGTACGTTTTCATAGTCTTCAAACAGCGGCAGCATCTGCAGATGACGCTTATCAACTTCACTAGAAATTCGTCTTACAATTGATTGAAATATTCGCTCTTCGTCCTCAGTCAGTTGATTCCGTAACTAAAACAAGGGCCACATTCCAATTACTTCAAAAACCAAAATATAATAATATTATTGGGTAAAAGCAAAATTACACTATCTTTCCGATGACCGTAATTCATGCGACACATCTTTCCGATATCATTCTTCTCCAAAAATGGTGGTATAAAAGCGCTGTCGATGACATTACAAAACTCTCGGTAGGGCACATAACCATCCTTATTCCGGAAAAATTGTCCCAATGTCATTATTTCATTTTGAGTTATACCACCTTCGGCTCCAACTGCCAACCACAATCCCTTAGCAAATTGGTTTTCCTGTATAATTCCTGCACGAGCTCTGTCGTAAACGTTCAAATAGTCGTATAGATGAATATTATGTTTGTACACAGTACGCATAATGCGATCAATTATGTTCTTAACGCTGATACTGACAATTGTCTGCAGAAATGAAAAAATAACGATTATGTGAAATTCATAAACTTAATATCTTTCTAACCGGTGACGCTAAATCTACTATTCCAGTTCGGGAACGGAATCTATGAGAGTCCCGGAATCGAACCACTTCAGGTAAACCAGCCCATTCAAGATCGTTATGAAAAGCAACGTAATCAAAATACCCTGGTCTTTCAGGTGCTTGGTATTTTTGCATAATTAGTTTGACATCAGCTTCGGTGAAGTTGTTAGGAACCCGAAGAACTCTAAGTAACTATAAATAATTTTTTTTTTTTTTTTCAAATTTACAAACGGTGTTTTTTCAAAATCCTACAACATTTGTTCAAAACCTGTCCAAAAGGTATGAGACCTTCTCCTGTTATATCCACTTCTACGAAGTCATTATACACATCGATGGAGTGTGAATGATAATGTTGATAAAGACGCTCGAATATCCCCTTAATTGGGTCTTCCAAAATTGGTGTGTGGGTATGTAATGGATGTGGAATGCTGAGTCTGCATAACGTATTTGATTAATTGCGTGTTCGAAAATTGATTTTTAAAGGGGCAATGAATCCTTTTAAATCTCAGTTTGTCATTTCTTATTAAAAGGGTTTATTGTTCCTTTAAGTTACTAAATCACTGACTCATATTTCATTGGAGGCCCTTTGTGATCATACCATGTGTCAATCCCTGTAATATTACAAACAAGTTTATTAAGTTTTATTATTTAAAATTGTATTAGTACCTTCAAGATACTTCGAAAATAGCCGATAATTAAAGGTGTCATTACGTCGTGTGTCATACTTGTTTTTGAAAGCTGCTAATTCCACAGAGTTTAATTTAATTCCTAAATTGCGGCTAAGACAATCTTCAAAATGATTCCCTGAAAATTTAATTTTTTTCCAATAAGAGCTTATAAATTTCCGAACAATTGGAACTTACAGGAAACGTAACCGCTGTTAGATGGATCTTGGTCTTTGTAGTACTCATAAAGTTTTACTCGCCGAGCTACAATCTCTCTCTGAATCTTATTTTCAATTGCATTGATATTGTTGCTGATGATGTCAGTACTAGAACTCAGGTTTTTCATTTTTTTTCTTGTAGAAGTAAGTTTCCTGCTTTAATATTCAATTTTTTTGTAGCTATATGATAATGAAAAGAAACTATTCGAGTTGGTCTTGGAATTTTGAATCGGACGCCATGACACCTTGGATGAAACAATTCGTTGACGGATTGCAAAATTTAAGTAATAATATAGTTTGCGCGCGTAATTTGATACACGCGCTAACGTGATATTCTTTTTCTTCCAGTTTCAGTTCGAATCGTAGTTCAACGCAGTCGGTTTTCATATACTTTCCGATTTTCTTTTGAACTACTATTTCCGGACACAGTTTTAAAATGAAGCCTTGGATTTTTATGTTACTGCTTTACACCACAGTTGTAGCAACCGCTGGTAAATTTCTTACAATAAACTTTAATTTAAACCTAATAATTTTTGACATTCCATTTTTAGAAGAAATCAGCCAGCCAACAATTTCTACTCAGCCTGAAGAAGGACAAACCAACAGCGAAAAAATTTCTACTCAGCCTGAAGAAGGACAAACCAACAGCGAAAAAATTTCTTCTGAAGAAAACCAACCTCTCGAACCAAAAGAAGAATTTAAAGTCAGTTTTGTTCGAAGCAAAACATCAAAAAAAGTGGAAAAACCAGAAGAATCTGAAGCGACAACTGTAGTTGTAACACCTATCCAACACTTCAATGCTACAGCTAACGAAACGAAACCTCAAGAAACGATGGTTAAAGTTCAGCCGGCTAAAACTCGCCGCAGGAAGCAGTTTGGAACCAGGCGACGCGTGTTTGCCGACCGTGTATTTGGCAAGAAATACGGTCCAGGAAAACCGCGAGTTGTCGTCAACAAATTGAAAGATTTGTTGACCAATGGCACTGAGGAGAGTTTGGTTAAGGATGAGAAGAGCACCAACGCCACCCTATTGTTTGCGATTAGTCAGAAGATAAAACGTGATTTGAATGTCTGGAAAAGCTTCTTCCAGAGAATTAAGCTGTTGAAGGCTGATCATGAATTGGATGAAACGAATGTTGAAGGAATCGAGCATGACAAGAACGAGAGTCAAATTGAGAATGCTGAACTTGATGGCAATTCAAGTTTGGATTCCAGTTTGGATTTGGAGCCTCCAAAGAAAGCTTTGTTGACGTACCGCGAATTCGTTGAGAAGAAAATCAGTAAGCTGAATCGACCTCAAGGTTTGATTAAAGAAAATGGTTTGAAGGAAAACCAGATTCTTTATGATGAGAAGTTTGAAGAGGAGACGGTTCATGTTGGTGGGTTGCCCGACGAGGATCACGCTCCACTGGAAGGAAATGTCCTGTCAGTAATGGCTGTTCCATAAATATCTTACCGTAGTTTGGTAAATGAAAATGTTGTAACTGTTTTAATAAATTTTTCAATGTTCTGTGTTTGATGCACCAACCGCTTGTGAATGTATAATCTTTATTCTACCAAGAATATGTATATATGTATGTTGTGTATCATACATATCCTTGGATCCAAAACTTGTGGTAAAACGAGGAAACTTTTATTACAGAATCATTTATACGTTGATTATTGTAAGTAAGTCGTAGTACGAATTTTTGGCTTGACTAGTAAATTATCGTGTTAGGGCTATTTTTTCTCTTTTTTTTTTTGGTCCGAAGGATAGGTTGCATTCGTTGTCAAGGCTTATTTTGTGACTCATATTTGTTCGTGTTAAATAATTCGTGGCAGTACAAATAAACTTTATTCTAAAATTTATTTTTATTGGAATTGGAATCCAGTAAGCCGCCGTACTTTTCAACGAATTCGGTTCCGGTTCCGCTAATAAAAAAATTTTTTTCCCATAATGCAACAGCTGACGCCTAACTGCGGTTGGAATTTTGATTTGAGCTATGGTGGCACGGTCCGACGAGCGGTATCGGTCAAAATCCTCTTAGTTTATCGTTATTTTCAGTCATCCATCTCAAAATCTGGGGTAATACGAAGAAACCTTACCTGCAGAGTGCTTAAATGGTGATTTAAAAAATTTATTAGCATTAATTTTTGGGTATTGTGGTAATTTCACGTTAGGCCTACTTTTCCATTTTTATTTTCCCTCCCAAGGACGGTTCATGCGTTGTTTTGGCCCACCGTTTCATGTAACAGTTTTTATTCGAATAACAATAGTTAGTAAATCTGCTTGGATAAATGTTTAATTCAGTGTTATCCGTAGCTTTTACTGCAACGATGAAAAAAGGAGTTTACTCTGCCTCCTTGACTCTACGATCCATGGATTTTCTAAATCGTGATTTTACTGGATTTATAGACCTGTATTTTAAAAAAGAGTCTCTGCTTCATTCTGTAATTATCAGGCTGATAAATTTACCGAACATAAATGCATGAAACTGCTTTTTGGTACCATGACCGTTTGTACGTTGTTTTTTTTTCTTTCTTCATGCTAATACTAATCTGCTGCAATAAACTTCACGAAGCAGTTAGGTCTCTGATAACTCGATTGACCAAGTACACTTTGTGAAGGAAGTAAAGCAGGTTCAATTTCTAACTTCGTCAAAGGGTAAATGCTAAGGGCATACTTGGCTTCTTGACTATAATATTTAAAGGGCTGATATGTACCTTACATAGCTACAATATTTATACATTCCTCACTTAGCCATTTTGCTTTAATAATAGGTAGCTGGGCATGTACTTTCCAGGTGTCATTTAAAAATTCGTACGAGTTTCTAAAACTCTTAAAACTGCTTAAACTGAAGCAAATAAATTTTTTTGGCCGAAGCTTGGGTGATGTTCTTGGGTGCTGAATCTTCACATGTCAGAGGTTTCATTTGCTGTTTTTTGATTTGTATTGTGCATTTGACAACTGGCATTTAATCTTTGGTAGTGGGATTCGGACTTAAGAGTTGGCTACATGAAATAGCTTTGTACAGTTGGCCATAGGCAGAGTTGGCTTTTTTAAATCAGTCATGCTAGTATCTGGGCCATTCTCGTTTGGCATACTACACACGTTACTAGCTGACCTGCAGCTGTTGATATTGTGGGCATCTCACTGATTGGCATGTTGTGTGGGTTTAGTCGTTTACATCTGCTCCTGTGAAGAGTTCGACAAAGTGCCTGCTATTATCATTTGACACAACATTTAACACAAGGAGATTCTTATTTCTTCATACTGCAGTACCCATCATTAATTCTCACTGTCAAAACATTACTTTTTATTTCTATGCAATTCTCTTCAAGGAAAAATCAGTGAACATTTTAAATTCAATCTGGAATTGACAAGATTTATTGTGTTCTTATTGGCTAGTTGAGTTTTCAACTGACATGTTTGGTTTGGCATAAACACTATTTGTAAGGTAATTGTGTGGTTTCATACTTTAATTTAAAATTGTAATTAGTAAGTTTTATGTTGTCTTGTTGAAGATTGTTGCTAGTATATAGAGAAAACAAAAATAGCTTCACTGTGGGAAACCGAATGCCGTGCTGTTTGGGCCCGCATCAAGTGGATCAAAAATGAGCGCTAAATGGATTCGTCAGTCAAGTAATTGTTGGAGGTTTGCAGAACTTGTGTTCAGTTTAGCTGCATTGCTAACCTGGCTGAGGCGTTCTGAGCTGTTTGTTTAGAATGATGGCTACCTATGAAATTAATGGTAGGGTAGTACTACAGAGTATTAGATTAGTGCTTGCATATAGATTCAGTTTGCTTCAAGCATTCCCGAGCAGTATACTGTACATAAAACTTGTGGATGGTTGTTTTCCTATGGATTGCAAGTTAACTTTTGAAACTCATCTAGCTGTTTTGTTGAAATTGAAAAGCTTAAAAATAATCAATTTTTTGAGATTAGAACTGCTTACAACGAACCTATGATACGAACTGATTGTTTACTTCCTCCAGTGGTATAGGAAAGTACATGTATGTTTTTGTGGTGTTACTCGTTTATGTTCTTTTCCTTTGAAGGCCTTTATTTTTTTCACCTACGACAAGTAGTGTAAAGTTGCGAACTGCATGGCTGTGGTTATTGGTGGCTATGCATGTATAACGGCCGTTGTCTGTGAAAATCACAGGTCGATGGACAGACTATGTTTTGAGCTGAAACTCCGTATCAAACGCGTTTATTGGGTTCCTTCATAGGACCATTCTAATGAGGCATGTGAATAGATGTGCCATTGTGCTTGCACTAGTTCATATCTATATGATGCTCATCATTTGCAGTGCTTTATTTATTCTGACTCTGAGCTGCTGGCACTATCTTGGGTCCTTGTCATCTGCTTGTAATCCTCTTGTATTAGATGCCTTTTGCTGGTTGAGTAAGATTGATTGCTCTGTTAGTAAGGTTTAGGTTTGTTGGGTTTCAAATCATAGTCTGCATTCTGGGCAATGAGGTGGCAGATGCTGCCTGGGTGCCTAATCTTGGAATGGCTTAGAGGTTTGTTTGGCTGTTTTCTGATTTTTATTGTGGCATTTGACACTGTTTGGATTTACAATATGGTAGCAAGCTTTGTGAGATCAAGCTGCATTTGTTTGATTAGCTGTGCTCTGGGTTTTTTTGATGGAATCAGTCCTGTCTTGTCTGCTTGACCATTCTCAATCGTTGCATCATTGTCTCACTGTTATTTGTTGTGTGAGTGTCCTTGATTTGGCTCATTTGCTTCTGCAGGTATGGGAGTTATATGTATTGGCTCGTGGATGTGTTAGGGAAGTTTGGTGAATTTTGAGATTGTGAGGTTAATTTTTTTTAAATTGAAGCTAAGCCAATGCTTCTAAGTAAATAATGTTTTGGGTTCTTCCATGTGGTGCCAAAATGTAGAAATTTTGCTTGCTACTGTACTAACTCGAGAACATCCAACATAAAGTTAGCTGTGGGAAAAGCAAGAGCAAATTTAAGCCAACAACTTTGTGTGACTGACCTAGAGCCTTGTTGGTGCTCATAGCTAAGCACAAGCAGACTGCAAATTAAATTCGTTTAAATTTAAATGACACCAGTAGGAATGATAGTTATTTGTGGAATAAACACATCTTGCCCTACTGCATGGCCAGGCATAACTGTAGTCTCAATGATATGGGGCATAAGGCATTTCAATCTTGTTCCATTGTATTGTGTTGGTGGGTTCAAATTTTCCAACATTATGAGTGCATTTAGTTTGAGTTCAAGCTTGTGTGATGGCACTTCTGACATTTATAAGTTATTAAGAAACTTAACAGGGTAATTAACAGCTTCTCCAGCTTACATTGGTGAATCTTATACAAGTGCACATCTTTGTAATTGTGAAAGACTCTAGCAATTGAAAATGTTACTGCATCATTTTTTGTGTAAAAGTATCTCTTTCATGCAACCAGTTGTGACCATAGAAATGGTGAGGAAGATTTATAAACACTGCTTCTGTGTCAACTAGGTTTGCAATGGATGTCATTGAAATGGGGCCATCTTGATTATCAGATGTTATGGTGCCATTTCCAACTTGGAGTAGGTTTGCAACAAACTCACTAGCTATAGCATTGCCTGTTAGGTGCACTCATATTTGTGTTTGAGCTGAGTTGCTGCATATTGCAAGTGTGCAAATCATTGGCTTTAGTTCCCGTGAATATAACAGGCAAGGTTTGCTGGAAGTCACTAGGCAAGACCAGAGTGACTCCACCCATGCATTTGTCAGTTTTTCGAATGTCTTGCAAGTCCTATCAAGTGCTCAAATGCAGCTCTGTGAGACATTGTGCACATACCCAGACAATGAGATAACACTGCTTAAGGACCTTTGCGTTGCCTGTATTCTTTGTGATTTGTTGGTAGGCATCTAGTCAGCAGTGTGGCTGATATGTCAGATGATGTTACTGTCAGTCCTATCATACTATTTTGTCTGACTTTAGCCAGGAGGAGTTTTATGAGGTGAGTCTTACCAGTTCCACCTGGTGCACCTAGGAAGAAAATTTCTCCATCATTGCTGAAAACTGCCCGAGAAAATTTGTTGTCTGCTTCTCTTTTTAACTTTGTTTAGTTCTGTGTACATTTCTTAATGCTGTCCACACGACGATTTTGGATGAGTCGGACTCAATATCAGATTGAGACGATGCTGCATCTGTTATTACTATTATTATTATTACTATTAATTTAATACCAAACAGAAATAGGCCAAGGGCCCGTTACATCTGTAATACAATTTTGTTTTTGGGATATTGCATCTTCCATTTTTGTTCATTGGCTTCATAACACTTATTTAAACCAAAATACATAAATAGTTGTTGTGAAGCAATGAAATGAAATTTTTTACATACGTTCACATAGAAAAGAGGTATGAGCTAGATACTCTTTTGGCTTTTCTGACGGGTAGATTTTAATCCCAATAAGTCCTGCCTATAACGAGCAGATCATATTCGTCTCTTCTCGTGGTATCTACGTAGTGCCTCCCACATTTCAGTTGCCATGTCACAACTTGCTGTATATTTTGCTTAAATAGTTGTAATTGAAGCAATTGAGCAATGCCCTCACCTCTGCATCTTTTTCCAACCAGATTCTCCTATCTGAAGTCTCTGTAGGGACTGATGTAGCTGAAGTCGTAGACAAAGTTGCAGATGAAGTTGAAGCATTTGGATCCGGAGGCGGCGTTATGGGGATTGAGGGGCATGGTATTTCACCTGATGCCGCTGTCTAGAGCTTATTGTGCTCGAATACTGCCTTTATGCGTTTCCATATGAAATAGTGATTTAATCGTTCTTGCGTACTCCATCTTATTCTGTATTCTAGAACGTCCAAGATGGAGACTTGAAGGAGGTGATTAGGCTTAATCTCCTTTTCTCTTTGCTGGACCAAACATGGCACAAAGTCATGCATAAATGAACTTTTTATTATTTGCGAATTCATCGTAAAGAAGTTGAACTGGTTAGAATTTAACGTCTACCCATTCATTCTGTTTTATTTTGCAAATATCACCTGGTTGAATTCTAGATCATAATCCTCATTCTGCAAAACGTTTGTAAATTTACTTCATTTTAATTCCATTCAACTTTTGCAGAAATTTGTCAACATGTTACCTCTGCAGAACTGACTCGTCTGCTAGCAAATCGTTTGCTCTCAAGACAATCTATAACGTCATGTCAACTCACCGCTGTAATTGTTGTTTTCTATAGAACTTAAACTTACCATGTTTGAGGTTAATTCCGTTGAATATAGCAACGACGGTGTTACAAGAGATGATGTACATCCGGCAGAGAAATCAGCCTGCAGAGCCCTATTTGCCGGGGGATTGTCAGGGTGAATGGTAGTGAGCTTGTAACACCCTGTCATTGCTACGTTCAACGGAATTAACCGCAAACATGGTAAGTTTAAGTTATAAATTCCGTCTCACTATGCAACTTCCGGGATGTAACGACATTTTTGGAGCCTGGCAACTGAACGCAATTAAGTAAAAAGAAGCACTTCAGTTTAAGAGAAGCATCTTTAATTAAGTACGGTTAGAGCCGGTGTCATCTAACCTGTTGCAGCCCGGAAGGGGGCCAGTCCAAAGTATCCCTCTGGAAGGGGCTGTGACAAGGGGGGGAGTCATTCTCTAGTTAGAGGATTCCCTTCTCATCCTTCCGGACATCTCCTAAAAGTGGTCGAACTTAAACTAGTCCGTTTTATGGTGCGACAGATTAGATGGTGTCGACTATACATAGTTTACTGTAAGAAAACTGCCTTAGAGAACAAGTCTAGCTGCTGTTCTTGGCTTACATTTTTGTTGTAACGTTTAATAAAAATTGAAGCAGTTGACCAATTGGCATGCTTTGAGATAGCATCAATTGACACCTTTCTGTGGGCCTGAGAGGTGGCAGCTGAGTGTGCCGTGAAAACTGATGTGTCCACTCCTGCAGATGCTAGAGATTGGTGCAGCCATCTAGGGATAGGGTCCATCAATTGTTTTTTAGGGATTTTCATCTTTGTAATGACGATGGATTGGCAGTCTTGATGCAGATGAATAGACCTAACCAATTTTCAAGGGCCGCTACTTGATAAAGGAGAGGTTCCTCTGTCAACCTGTCGATTTGAATAAAGTGCCGAAGTTTCCTGGCTTTAACAATTCTGATACAGAAATGGTAAGCCCCTGGTCATCTACATGGGATGTGCTGTAAGCTCAAAAGAGTAATAGCTGTGACAAGACTATTTATGTGCTCGCATACACATTGATTTCCCTTAACACCTGTTCAGGGAATTCATAGTTGTAGCAGCATTTCCTCTGGTGCTGAAGTGCAGCACGAATGGCCAAGATGGCGTTGAGCATTTTTTGAAGCATTCTATTCCTGTGCTTGCATTTCACAATACTCATTTGGCTAAAAAGGCGTTCAATGTCTGCATCAGGCCAGGGCAAGATGAGCGTTATAATGGCAAAATTTCCTAGCTGCTTGAAAGGGGGCAGCCTGCAGCATCTGTGCATAGGGATTTAAACTCTACTATGCTTTCGTTCCCAACCGTAATCAATTTTGGTGCGTTGTCATGTCCATGAATATAGTCGCGATTCAAAATGTATCCTCCTCTGTGATGCACCACTAATTTAATTGCATCAGAATCATCACAATTCGATGAAAACTTTTGCCATCATGTTATTGAACTTCCGCCCAAAACTCTACAGTGTCCTTTGTATGCTCCCAATCCACAAATTGTAATTTATTCCATTGAAACTCAATTTTGCTTAGGTCTCTCCTGGGACAATGATGGTCTTAATTGTTCTCAGGCATTTTTCAGGCGATAGCAGGGCTGTCTGCTGCAGAACTCGGACATTTGAGGAAAGGCGCTGCTGCAACTGAGTGATTAACAGGCATAGGAACTCGCCTTTTCTTCATCGGTGTCGACAGTCATTGTGCCGCTTTTCCGCATGTCAGTTACCATCAGCTCAAAGTCCGTGCCCAATCGTGGGTTAGGATGGAGAAAGTTTGACACATTCACAGTGAATGGATCCTCCTTACAACCATTTTGGCTAGAATCTGTCCAACTTCCTACCGCCACGTGGTCCTCCTGGGGTTTTTCTTGGAGTTCTCTTGGCCTCCTTGAGGAAGCAAAATGGAAATTTTGTTTTAATAGCTTTTAGTTATTAGTTTTAATTGTTTTGTTCACGTATGGATTTTGCTGGTTTTGTCTTTGCATTCACGAGTTGTCTTGGTTTGATTTTGCTCTCGTGTCGTATGAACCTAGTTGTTGCTAGCGGCGTTAAGATTTATTTTTCTTCCTGATTGAAATCACCAACTGGAACCATTTGCTCAACGATAAATATCGCCGTGAATTTTAGGTTCCAGAGTAATATAACATGCAGCGTAGACATTTCGCTCATCTATTGACATAACGAAATGTTTTAATGATACATATCCAATGTCTCCTTGATGTTGGCTTCACTGTGTATATTACATCGAGCCAGTAACACATACAACTACTTAGAGTCCGAGTGTACCTAACTTGACGCACCAATAAAATGGGCTGGTTTAAACTGACCACTCTTAGGGGGTGTGGGTAAGGATAAGAAGGGGACCCCTTGGCTAGAGACAATTTTAAAATGAATGGAAGGAATTGCATACTGATAGGAAAGAAACAAAATTTTCTAAAGCTAGCTCATCATTAGAATCTCCTGATCAAGGTATTTTAGTAAAGCTAGGATTCCTAGTTCAACTAGTGCACATCCGTCGTCGTGGATCCATTTGGCTCTTATGAATCCTGACGATTCATGTGACTTTTTCTTGTATTGAATTTTACTTAGAATGTCACATTTGCTTAGGCATTCCCATTTTTTACAGTCCAAAAAACTTGTATAGTTTTCGGCAAGCTTTCAGTGTAACATTTGCATTTAGTACAGTATGTTATTAACACTGGTCTTCTGATTTTCAAAGAGAGGTTGCCTGGGTTCGGTTCGGTAGAATGAGGTTTAATAACACACAACTAGCTACAAGTATTACTAGCGGTGTTAAGCTATTTTCTTCTGGCGATTACATTATGTTACCGTACATTCTACATTTTTGTAGGATAAATTATTTCCGGGTAAGTTGTAAAAGTTAATTATTCATTTCAAAGCCAAAATCATTCTAGCAAATAAGATATCTTCAGCAATTGCTGAGGCTCTAGGCGGCAGCATACACTGCAAAACTGTACAATTTTCGCCACGATTTTTTAGTGAAAGTGCAATACCAAATTTTGAACAGGAGTTCAGTGTAAATATATTTGTTGCTAAAAGTCGATATGAGATGGCGTTGGGCTGTCTAAGCGTTCTACATTAACGTTTGGTTAACGAAATTCTTCACCTTCCCTGAAAGCTGTTGCCTTTTCTCTGTGAGCTGAGACGTGAGAGTACCGTGAAAACTCGGAACAGCCGCCAAATGAATACTCTAGATATTTATCCGCCACTTAAAATCTATTATACGTGTGAATACCAAAGAAAAAAGAATTGCAGTTTAAGTACAATTTCAGGGTAACCCCCCCCCTTCCCCCCACCCGTATGAAAAAAGTTCAGTTTGGTACTGATATAGATTAACTTATATTGATTCCCTAATTCACCTCAATTTGTTATATTAATATTAACAGTTTTTTTTATTGTTAATATTAAAACCACTTGAATTAAAAAAATAATGTTATTTAGCTTCTTGGTGTATTGCTTTTAGGCGTCGCTCAACTCCTAACGCGTTTCTTACCTCTGCGATATTGGATTAGCTTCGAAGTAAAAATGAAAGGTTGTTCGGCCTCCGTGTACTGAAATGTTGTCGCGTCGCGTATGTTCCTGAAACCCGCTGTCGACGTTTAGCCTCATCTCTTTTTTTGCGGCTTATTTAGAAAATTTTAGAGTCTAAGACTGGAAATTTATCTTATTCTTCATGAGCTGAACATACTTCATAAAGTTAGGGCTCCCCGGCTCTGGCTTTTGTCACCTGTGCCTGAGTAGACTATATGGAGCAAGTAAAGTGCAAACCTAACTTACCTCCTTCGTGGTCTTCCCTGGGTTTCTCTTTGGAGGTCTTTTGGCCTCCTTGAGAAGGCGAGATGGAAGCTCTCTTATTGGTTTTACGGCGTTATTAGTTTTAGTAGATGTGTTCGTGTTTGATTTTACTTTTTATAACTTTTTTTGATAAGATGTATATCCGTCGCGTATGGCCCTGGTAGCCACTGGCGACGTTAAGCCTGATGTCTTTTTTTTTCTTCTTTAACATTTTATATTGGTTCATTTTCCGCGCATTTTTACACATCTCAAAAGATGACTCGTCGTAGAAAGTAATTCAAAGCTGAGTTTTTTCAGTGAAAATAGAGCGGGGTGGGGGATATGAACCAACATGTTGCTCCCCCTAGCCAGTAATGTTGTAGAGTTTTAAATTATTATTTTTTTTTTTTAATCAAAGCTGTTTAGCCAAATGAACTCTCTAAAGCGTACCAATGATTAGTTTCTTTTAAAAAAATTTCATACACTTTCGAAGATTGTTAATAATCTGGGCAAGTTACTTTTTCTTAAGAGCAGTATTCACTATTTTTGCAAGTTTAAATCAGGTTGAAAAGTTTTTGTTGACGCAACATTAACCTTACATTTCTAAGCTGATCTTTTTTGGCGTGTCTCCACTCAAGCGGACGCCCTTAGAATTAGCCTCTACCCACACCTGACCATCCTTGACCTTTCTACCTCTAACTCAGAAGGGTACCATTTTACTGTCTACCAACGTTTTTTGCATGCCCTCTGTGAAAAATGTTTTGCCCCAGTCAATTATTTAAAAGTTTTAAAGTTCAAAGCCACAAAAAAGAAAGTCGGTTAAATATTTTACATTGTAAAAAAAAACATAATTTATTGCGTTAACCTGTCAGCTTTCACTCTTTATAGTAAGTTTCCAATCTGGCTGTGTATTCAAATTAACTAAGAAATTTCTGTACTTATCATCAGATATTAATTTGCCTGTTTAGTATCTTTTTTTACTTTTGATTAATTATCATACGCCTATGGTGACCAGACTGATGAACCAAGCCTGGATTTTCAAACTCTGGCCTCTTTTTACTGAAAACTTTTACGACTGGTATACCATTTAAAAAAACTAGGCTAAGGTTAGTAAATTGTTGTGATGTGACCGCCATCACGTTACTTTTAGAAACTTTTTACCTTCAATAATGGGGAAAAAAAGTTAATTTCACACACTGATTTTCTTTTTTTTTTTTTCGTATATTCACTTATTTTTTTATTTCTTAAAATAGTCTTACTCTAGACCGTGAAAAATCAAGTTGTTGGTGTAATCAGCTTTCGACCTCCAGGGTGAAGCGCGGTTATTGGTCTCGTTACCCAATTATTACGAAACGTTAAAAGTTTGTGATTTTCCACAACTTTTTCAACAGACTCTCTTTTAATAGGGAAATTTCCATCATTTATAAACAATTTTAATATTTATTTCTAGTTGCTTTACAAGTGAAATAACACCTGCTTCTAGTGCCCCAAGTGAAGTGAATTTTACATAAAAAAGTGAATCTTAATTTTCAAAAGGGTCTGATTAACAGAATAATAGGTGTTTGAAAATGAGGAACGTTTTGTGAGACCCTTTTCCTGATTGGTTGTTTACGTAGTGACGTAATGGGTTCATTGCCCGCGACTAACCTTGGCATAGTCACGGAACTAGAAAGAGAGGGGGATGGTGAAAAGGATATGTGGGGTCACATCGAGGGCTTTCTTTTATAAAAAGGGAAATAAATAAAGGTGAAAATGCCAGGAAGAAGCGTTTAAATGTTTTTTGCATTTAACTTTTTTGTATCTTTTTTTTTTCATTTCATTTTTTTTTTTTTTTTCGGGGAGGGTAAGGGTAATTTGTGCCCTGGCAGGTCTTGATGCACTTCCGGGTATTGACCTTAGATGGAAAAGTTGTCCCTTTTTCTTTCTCATGCTTTCCCCTTCACCCCTCTACTTACATGGGACGTGGGGTCAAAAGGGTTGTTTATTATCTCGGCTGTACCAGATTTCACTTCCTGGTTTATACTCTTAGAATTTCTAAAGAAGGGGTTCTCGGCTCCCGAAACAACATCTAAAAACTCTTCCGCTTTGTTATTATATACAGGTACCTGTTACTTTACTTAGAAGTGTTGAGGTGACAAGTTGCTTATGAATATTTTTAGAACTGGCCAAACAAAAAGCTGTATGCTTATTTGGTTAGATTATACTGTATGTAGCGCTACGATTAACCCTTCATTTATTTTTGACAGATTCAGGTGACTTTTTAAAAAATAAAATTCTCATTGAAATGGGCCTTACGCACTATTTCATTTCACCTTAGTTCCGGTTAAGATGCCGGATTTTGATATTTTTTTTCTCACTAATTTGCAGGTGTTTGATCATTTTTTGGTAACACTATAATCATCCTTTTATAGTGTGGTAGTAGTTTAGATAAAACTTTTTACAATTTTGTTTGTAAAAAGAAAACTTTTGGTAGTTCATTACACGAACTAACAAACTTTTTCTGTAAATACTTTTTATAACGTTTTCGTCATTATTGTGCCAAAATGTAGACATGATTGAATGAATGGTAACTGGCTTATTTGGGTAGCTCTTATTATTTTTAAATGGCCAAGTTTTTGTGTTTGATCACATTGAGCTCATTTTTTAAAATCATTTTTCTTCCATTTAATCACCCAAGGTCAATATTGTAATCAGACAACTTATTTCAAGTTGGTCGTTTCTCTAATCGGTAATTATTATTGAATTGCAAGATTAAACTGCAATCCTAATTAAGATAAGTAAATGCTAATATACCCATTTACATGGGATGGCCATGTATAATTCTTCCGTTTATTAAACGGTAGTTTCTTGTCGTACAGCAGTTTTAACCATTTTCGTCAATACATGCCCCACTAATGTGAGACAAGTTTTGGTACTACGTGCCCTTAAACTCGTACAAAATCACGAGTTCTTTGAACAACACCATTGGAAATTTTTATTTCTGTTTTACATGTGTACGTGCGAAAAGTAGGCTGAAAGTATTAATGAAATGGTAAAACAAATTACAAGTATACATCATTAAAAAATAGAAACCTTTAATTAAAAACAGAAAAATGAGAAGCAAAGTATAAAAAAGTTGTTAAAAGTTGAATTAGTTTACCTTATACTCGAAAGATAAACTTAAGATTTAAAATTTAAAAAAACTTGGAATTGCTTCGTGAGAATGGGAAATGCAATTTCACCTACGCTGAAGAGCACACACACACACACACACACAACTCTCTTAAACGAATATTCCAAACTTTATTATAACTTTTTATTTAAAATATCTTTAGAAGACAACATCCCCTTCAAAAATGACAAAAAAATATTTATGCACCATTGAAACACATCACTGTACGGGTCGCACAAGGTCAAGGTGATGATGAGATGTACGCGCGCTACTGGCACGGTGAACGCCGTGACCGAATGGCTGAGGCCGCCACTCACCCGGATACAACAACGAGAGCGGTCATACCAAGACCAGGCCATTTGAACAAAGAGGGCGTTGTTACTTCCGCTTTCTCAACTCATCTCACGTGATTAATGTGCTTATTTTTAAACTACTTGAGCCGGTACTTGGAATTAAATGTAGGCGAACTTGTTTCCTTTTATATTAAAATAATTAGATTTTTTTTTTCTGAGATTTAATTTTCTTCTTTTTTTGTGTGGTATTTAATCTGTTGAGAGCGATGATTGTATTATGCAATTTTATTTTTTAAAAAAATGAAATTACCATTGAGATGCAAGTAAGAATACAATTCTAGTAGCTTTATTTTTGTTATTTTTTTAAATCAATCCATTTCCTAGTCTGTCGGAATTGAGGTCTCGGTCTCTGTTTCAAGTTCAGCTGGAAAAAATAATCATGGCGGAAGGCGGCTTAACCTGCTAACCCAGTTGGAATGAACTTGAAAAGCAAATCATTTCCTCAACTCGCCGTTTCATCCAACAAAAACACATCTCAGTTTTCCTCTAAAAAAATTAATATAAAAAAATCTTTTATCACAAAGAGAAAAAAACTTAACACAAGCCGCCGCTATCTTTCAAACGCCTATTATAATATCCCCTAGCCGGCCTGACCCCGTTTTTTTCTCCCCCAATTTCACTCCCATATCACCCCTCTCTGTCCCCGGTGACGCCATTCACCTGGACGCAGCTGAAGTTCAGCTGCGAGTAAACAAATAAAAATATGAATAAGTTGTGCTAACTACGAATTTAACTGTATTTCTTGTAGTGAAAAGTTCTTCTTCCTTGACCATGACCTCATGAAAATATGGGTCATTTAAACGCCTGTAATTTCAAGGTCAGTAATGCATGTTGCTTGTTTTACCAGGCCTTATAAAGTTAATAGTTTTTTTGTTTGTTATTCATTGAATCTCGTATTTAATCACCGTTCTTGTTTTTTTTTTTTTTTTTTTTTTTAAATTGAGATATGCGCAATGAGTGTGTGATTGCAAAAAAGTGATGCAGTGAAGTCCTCGGTTTGTTGTTTTCTCGTTAGGAAGTGAACCAACGCGTGTTGTTTGCTCGTGGAACCTTGTTTTCCACTAACCCAGTGACTTTCCACCGGGACAGCTGGCCGTTCAGGTCACAAAGGATGCAGTAGAAGAGAAAAGAGGGAGGAGATGCTATAAATGGCGACAAAGTTTTATGGAAATTGAATGTGGGATGAAATTCGGTTGAAATAAATATTGGTTGCGTTGAAAAGGTTTGATTGCTTCTTCCTTTTGCAGGTTTAGCTGTTCTTTTACCAGTCTTGGTTTGTGTGTTTACTAGTTGGAGACTAAAATTCTGTTTATAGTATGCAGTAATTAAAAAGTTATGTAAGTTCCAATGCCCTCAGAATTTATTTTTCATTTAATGTTAGTAACTTTTATTTAAGTATTAAATGGAAAAATTTCATTATCGAAGAAATTCTTCCATTTCATAACATACCTAATTGTCCTTACAAAGCTGACTGAAAAAATTAATATTTATTTGTCTCAATTTATAGCATGAAAATGGGAAATGAAGTTAATTTTTCAAATTTTACTAAATAGATTGGATATTTGTTTCATCAATTGACCGTTTCTAAGGAGTAAATTAAAAAATTCTTTTTATATTACGTACTTCAGTGGGCATTCAATTCAATAGATTAAAGTAGATACATTTAGTTACAGATTGCATTTGTTATTAATAGTATTTGTGGAGGCAATTAAATTAAGTAGATCAGATAGGTTTTTGTGAGTCTCTCGCTACTCGTTAGGAATTGTCAATTAAAAGTTAACTTTTGGATTTTAGATTTATTACACGCGATAAACAATCCATCGTAAAAAGTTGTAATTCAGTTGTAATCTCATTTAACTAATCATTCATATCAAAAGTTTGTCTCCATTTTTATTAAAACACAAGTCAACAAAAATAAAATAAGCAAAATAATGATCAAATTTCATTTCATTGAAATATTTTGAATCCTCTGAGGATAAAACCTTTCAAAGTCTTTGAAGAGTAAAACTCATTACAAACGAGGAAAAAGTGTGGGTAGAAACTAAAAGGGGGGGGGGGGGGAAAGACTTTTTACCCTACATAACCAGAGCATACATAAGATCCGTATGAATTGACCATCTTCATTGGTGTGTCGCAATGCTCTTTCTCTGCCCTGATTGGTGGAGGAGATCCCTGCTGTGGGATCGGGTCGAGGAGGTTTGCCCACGGGCTCCTAGTATAAAAGCGGAAGTATGACCTGGGTCTGGATGGAGAACGCGCCTCACTCAACGCGGATTACTCACCTTATCCACTTGCAACTCCGACTTGGATACGTTTTACCAAACTAAAGGTAAGCTGCCACACTTTTTTCAACATCCAATGGATACATAACAACAATTTCTACAAATCTCAACAATCTGTGATTTTCTAATGACACGTGGGATTATTTACAAATTATGCAAAATAGTGTTTTACAATATTCAAATTATCAACCGACAACTGTAATTAATCGATTGATGTTAATAATGTAATAAGGTGTTGTTATTTTTCATCAACTATTACACGCGTTTTATTCATGCACTTGAGGCCACCAAGTTCAGGTCACGCTTCGTCCAGGTGAAGATGGCCGATTAAGAATCATGTTCTTTCGTGTCTATCACCGCTTGGAACATCGATTTATTGATTCTTGCTAAATTTAAGCGATGTAAGAGGAGTCGCGAGGGGACGAGACATTTAGGGTTTCACCGTTGCCTCTAGGGGTCTTATTTCTTACCCTCCTCTGAAGGTCAGCGGGGGTCTTAAGGAGAAAATGCGGAAGTGGTGATACAAGACCATCGAACAACAGAGGGTTGGGGACAACTTCAACCCTTTTTTTTTTCTTTTCACACTTTCTTGATGTGTTTATGGATAGATGGATGGAGAAAAAAAGAGGGGAGTTCTATTCAATTCTGAAGTTCATTTTTTTTCTTTTCGTTTTTATAATATCAGTTGAGTTAGTTTTAAGATAAATAACTTAACATTGTAAACTGAAGCAAAATTTGGATACAAAATTTATGTTCCATTGATTTCAATTGGTGTCACGATGTAGTATAAGCTAATAGTATTTGCTCGATTAACAGAAATTTGTTTTTCAAACGTCATGTTTTTTTTGTAGAAGAATTTTTTTTCCGCCTTGTTCTTTGTCTTCAGATCTTGAAGGTCTGGGCCGCGCGGCAAGTGGGGCATCGAGTCCATTCGGTCGTCGACCTTTCTTCACGTACAACTCTTAGCCGCAAGGCAATTGTAACGGGAAGTCTGTAATGTGGCCTTGGTATCTTGGAAAATAGAAAATGTTGTGTTGATCTTTTTTGTTTGTTAGTCTTTTCATTATCAACTAGCAACCAGTTTACTTAAAATAGAATAATGCGGTTAGTATTTAATGTGGGGTAATACAATTGGCATAGAAATAACCAATCAATCGTTTTGATTAAATTTTGCCCTTGAATTTGGTTGTCGCTCTCGCCGGTTTTTTTTTTTTTTCTTAACATTTATCGTTTCAAGTTCAGTGTCATCAGGTTAATAGAACGACAGTTGACGGCGACAAAGTTCGCTCATGGCGACGTCCGATAAGTGAAGGCAAGGAACGATAGCAAATCTGAAAAACACTCAATCGCGCACGCGTGTTAGAAAATCTAGGGCACGAGGAACAAGTTCAAGAAAAAAATTATTATTTGATTATCGTCTTACACGTTACTTTTCTTTTTATATTTTCGATTTGGTTTTTGTAGATTTTACTTTTTTGTGTTTTTAACCTGCAGGTTGTTGTGCCAAAACCATGTATTTTCCTGCTAAGAATCACAGGAAAAGATAGACGAAGCAAGAGAAGCAGGTAATAAAAGCTTTTTTTATAAACTTGGGGGAAATAAATTGGGAGGGGGAAATTGGCAGGAAGAGAAAGAGGGGTTTTAAAATAAAAAGTGTTGTAAAAAGGGGGATGAGGGGTAAACAAATAATGACCATCAACGCGGTCAGTGCACTTTCTCGCCTCTCAGACTTTCTCCCCGTATTCGATAAGATATCAGGGTTCTGTCCTTGAAATCGGCCGCTTTTACCCGTGATAAGCCCGTAATAATAACTCAGGCACACGCGTTTCGAAGGACAGATTCATTTCTTCTACAACCCCAGAAAGGTATGGGCGTCCCTGGACGTCGGCGATCGCCACCTCATGGACAAATGCTTTCAATACCTGTTAGACATTTACACAGTTTGCGCTGCTCCCAACGGCCGTGTAAGTTGATACATTTTTAAAAAATGTTATGCAAGCATTGTCCCTGTTCAATATCGTAAGAGTTACGGAGAAAATTTGTAGTACAAAATATTTTTGTTATTATAAAATTTTTGCTAGCTTCTAAATATTATTTTTAAATCTGAAGCAGAGACATTTAGCATTTTTTTTATTCATTTTATGTCTGCGTAATCTTTTTAAAGTCTAGCTTATATAAGTTGTTACTAACAGAAATTCGCAATGTACTTCTATACAGACAAGTATTTTTTATTGATTTACTGCTTTATTAATGAAAATGATAATCTATAGACAGACTTATTATCAGCCAAATGTTTCATACTTAGGTCATGTCTGCATTTTTATCTTCCATCTTGAATACAAAAAAATTGATTGAAAAGCGAATTCTCTTTTGGTCAAAGGTGTTGGGCATAAGCCAATAATGAAATAGAGATTTTTAAATTCAATCACTGTTACAGCGCTTCAATCTAAAGCTATGGATACTAAAAATGTCTAATATTTTGCATTCAACCACTGCCAGAAATGTGTTAATTCTTAGCTGACACAAATAGTTTTGCATAGAACTTCTGTGGCAGTGGTACTTAATAGTTTTTATCAGTACAAAACAAAAAAAAAAAAAAAAAAAAAAAAAAAGAACCCAACACCGTTAAAATTAGACACTGCTCATTAGTTAAATTTACCTATCCGCCTATCAACCAGTTTTGGTTTCTTTATTCAAACGTTCTAATATGACACGTGATAACTAAATGATATTGCAGTGAAGCCGCTTTGCATGTCTGATTGTAACCGAAGTATTCAAGTGAATTTCTAAAAATAATCTTAAAGTCTTACAGGGTCAGCTAATTAATCATGAAAGGTTTAAAAAAGTTTCGTAATGGGAACCATTTGATATATTTCGTTAAAAAGTACAAATTCCAATTTATTGATTAAAAATTAAGTGAATTTCAAAACAAAGTAACTATATCCAATACTAAATCTCGTCTCTTTTCTTTAATATTTTAAGATCCAGCCCGGCAGGGCCAGAGAATGGATGATGGCGTGTGGGATTTGAACAGCATCAGAGAGGATGAGTTTGATCGGCTGGCAGTTTACTTCGTCCCAGATCAACCTTTCGATCCTGAAAATAGCAAAGTTAACCGCGCAGAAGCATCTCTTCCAAGAAATCTATATCTTAAACCGTCACAAACATTGAATGATGTGTGTATTTTAGTTATTTTTATTAATTTTCACGTATTAAAATATATTTTATATGAAGGTTCTTGGTGTGTGGAGCACAGACTACATTCCTCGTGGGACTCGATTCGGTCCTTTGGTGGGTGAAACATACACCAAGGATAATGTCCCCGCTAGTACAAACCGCAAATACTTCTGGCGGGTAAGCATGCAATTCCGTTGAACAGAACTACATATTGACAAACGTTGTTTTACGTTTTTATAGGTGTACGAAAATGACGAACTCCACAGTTATGTTGACGGATTTGATGTCAATAAGAGCAACTGGATGCGTTACGTAAACCCCGCTTACTCTGCCGAATCGCAAAATTTAATTGCCTGTCAATTCGATATGAACATCTATTTCTATACCACCAAACCGGTGTTGCCAAGTACTGAACTTCTTGTTTGGTATTGCAAAGAATTTGCTGCCAGACTCAATTATCCTCTGACTGGAGACTTGATGCTGCAGAAGATGAACAAACAAGCTCATGGAACCGCATCGGCGGACTCAGAATGCCCGCAACAGGACAAAGATCCGTACTGTGATACGAGAACAAATCAACTCACACCTACCGAATGCAGTGTAAGGTCTGATGAAGGCTACTACAGCAATGGCAACCAAGATGACGGGTTCACACCACCAGAAGACAGCAGCGATAGCGACAGTGATAACAACTACGTGCTTGATTTCAGCGTGAAAAAGAAGGCTGAGGAAGAAGAAGAAGAAGAAGATGAATATCCTGAACTGAAAAACAAGTACCGAAAGTTTAAAATAAAAATGTGTAAGGCGTACAATTACCGTACTAGCAAGAAAGATAATTTTGATGAAAAAGAAGAATGGGAAGGTAGGGAACGGAAGAAAAGCGTAAGCCCAAAAGCAACGGTTGTAACACCAGAAACCAAAAAAGATTGGCAATTGGAGAAGGAAACTGACAAAGGTGCAGTCAAAGAGAATGGGAATGAGCGTCCAAAAGAGAAGACTTCCGCGTTCATGGCGTATGAAGGAATGGGACAAAGAATTTCCGTTTCAAGTCTCAAGTCATCATCAACTGGGATCTTGGAAAATCTTCTTTTGAGAAAGGAAAAAACCGATTTGAGTGACAAGCAAGAAAGCTTTAAAGACATGAACAGAGAATCCGACGTTCTACCAGAATCGACAATGCCCAAACCTGATTCCAATACTCCATCCCCGCCAGAGACTCGCGTCATATATCCGTACAAGAAAAGTTTCAGGTATGCCAATACCGAAAGTACCCAACTAAGCCCTGATTCAACAGCCAAGACCAATTATGGAATGCCACCAGTCAGTAATAATCTTCTATACGTCAATGGAATGACTCCCATGTTTTCACCGGCACATTTCAGTATGTACACGTATGCGATGTCAAACGGCGGCGCGAATGGTCATCCAGTTGACGGCGGTTTTACTAAATTGCATGACTATCACCACCCATATCACAGACCACTAAGCTTGCCAGATCATCCAATGTTGCATATGGGCAGCGGACCACTTTCTCCGAGTAGTCTAGATGGACACGGTGGCTCCAGAGGATATCGGTCATTACCGTATCCATTGAAAAAGAAAGATGGGAAAATGCATTATGAATGCAACGTTTGTTACAAGACTTTTGGACAACTGTCTAATCTCAAAGTACACTTGCGTACACATTCAGGGGAAAGGCCCTTCAAATGTAACGTTTGTGCCAAAAGTTTCACTCAATTGGCACACTTGCAGAAACATCACTTGGTGCACACGGGTGAGAAACCACATCAATGCGATATCTGTAAGAAACGTTTCAGCAGCACCAGCAATTTGAAAACGCATTTGAGGTTGCATAGTGGGCAAAAACCGTATGCATGCGACTTGTGTCAGGCTAAGTTTACTCAGTTTGTGCATCTCAAATTGCACAAGCGACTCCATACGAACGAACGTCCGTACACATGTCAATCTTGTAACAAGAAATACATCAGTGCAAGTGGCTTGAGAACGCATTGGAAAACGACAAGTTGCAAGCCCAATCAAGTGGAAGCTGAGGAGCTGGCCTCCAAATCATCCCCACATTCCTATGATGCCATGTATTCGGAGAATGACAAATGCAGTCCTCTCGTTATTTCTACAGAGTCTCTCTCTAATTGTTCACATAAGTTGAGCGAAGACGATTCACCACGGTCTTACGAATCGAGAAGTTTTGAACTGAAATCCGCGCCCAGCAGCGGTGCTTCATCTCCTGAGCATGAAACAAATTGCGGAACGATGAATGAAATTTCGAATGATAATGATAAATGACTTTTGAATCGTTGTTTATTTTCTTATAAAAAGCATATAACGTATATAATTATGAGAAAGAAATTATAACTGATCTCAGACTTTTAATTTTAGCCCATCAGTTGTCCCCTGCCGGTTTAGGGGCATGTGTTGTACAGTATTATAAAAAAAAATTTTACAAATTATTTTAGATAAAAATATTAAGGCTGGTTACTTGCAAAGTATCTGTAGATCAGGTCATTTAATGTGTTTTGACTTCATTTTCTTTTCTTATAACCGTCCACCATGCAAATATATTTTTTTTTTAAATTTTAAATTCACTATAGCTAAAATGAAATACATCTTGTGTTAATTTTAAAGAAAATTCATCAACTTTTATCTTTTGTAACTATTTCTCACAGCTTATTTAGGCTTCATGTATTTTACATTATGTAAACAAATTTATATTAAGGCATTTGAATAAGGTCATTAGAGTGCCTTCAAAATCTGCTGAGCAGTGTAGTACACGAGATCCAAATTGGGTTACAAGTGCATTTTACAATTCTATGTAAATTTTATTTCTGATAAATTATTAAAGAATTGCCTTAACTTAAAATCGAAGTAATAAAACTATTTGCAATTATGTTACAAATTTACAAATAACTGCAAGTATTCACCGACGTAATTGGCAAGAGTGCGCATCAATGTAAGCAAATCACAAAAAAATGTATGTAAATCACTTCACACGTATAGTACAGGAGACGCCCTGCTTAAATATAGAAAAGCGTATAAAATTTTAAATCACACGCAATAGAAGAGCAGCTGCATCCATAACCTATGTACTCTGACCAGCCGGGATAGAAGATTGGAAAAATAGGAGAGTTCAGCAGTTGTAAGCAAGTTACATAATATAGTGGAAACAAGGAGTACATTTTCCAGTTCAGGTAACTACAATTTTACTTTTTTAGAAAAGTCCCGTTAAGAAATCGCAGTCAGATATAATTAATAAGTACTACATTAATTAAATAATAGAGAACAAGTTAAAACTTTCCACTTGCTATAAAAACTATTCGTTCGTTTTATTTATATATTATAGTATTGTAGTAACGTTACTGCAATATGTAAAATTTTTACTTCAATGTTTTTACTTATATCATTGGTGAATTTATAAAAATTTATCAGACCAGACATTGCTATCTGTTTGCACAAGGGGTGATCAGCTGGGTTTTGTATCAGAAGGCAACTTTATTTGAATGGATTGTCCTTATCGACGTGTCAGAGTATCTGTTGATTTACTGCCAGTAATAACCTACCAAATCAAAACAAAATTGATATCTGCACTGGATAGTTATATAAATTTTAAAGTCATATTTTGATAATGATACATATTTATTTAAGTCAAAGTTAAAATGAGTTATTGGGACATTTTAATTTTAACTAATTATTAAACTTTGTAGTTTGTAATATAACATATAAATGAAATTATGAATAGTAAATGTATATTTAATGGAAAGTACCTGATTAGGAATAATACATTACACAGTTTGTTGTAATGCAAGTTTATTTCTGTTTAGTCCTACTGCTACCAAAATATGCATTGTACAAATCACAGGTAGAAATACTGTTCTGACCAAATTTTATTTCTACCAGTGTTTAGCAAACTTATCCAATATCTTAAGGAGCAAACAACTTATGCATCAGGATAGTACTAACAATTTACTTTTAAATAAATGTGGACAACCTCATCTAAAATATTTTTAGTTGTTTATTTCCCATCCCCTGATTTTTTTCCTACAATGAATACTGCATAACTTTACAAAGCAGTTATAGTTTATTACTGTTTAATTACACAATAAATGTCTGCAGATGTTTGCAGGTATTAGCATAATCTAACATTTTATTAATTTCTACTATACATAATATTTCGTATTAGGGTTCGTCTTGATTTGCTTCCGCTTCTTCTCTCTTCTTTCCTAACTCCGAACACATATGTTTATGAACAAACCAATGCAATTTCTGACATTGCTGACTGCAGTAACGTTCAACTTTACAAGACGTGCACTTTCTGATCTTTGAATCCATTTCGCCACAAGTGGTGCAAACATTTTCATTAAGAGCCATCCGTTGACCATTAATACTGGCAGAAAGTTGTGCTAAAGCAGTCGGGTCCTCGCCGATTTTAACAGGTGCTAAACTGCGGACCAACTGCTGGAGAATCGAACTTTCGGGATACGGAAACTGACGAATTCCTTGTCGAATAAATAACTCCAGATTCTCAGCAAACCCATCCTCAGCTCTTCCTTTACACCAAAATTTTATTATGTTCGTCATCGTTTTATCTTTGTCATTTTCATCATTCGTTTTCTTAGAACAAAATTCTAGCACATAAGCCATAAAATGAAACTTTAATCCAAGTACTTCATTAGTCTCTGTTTGTTTCATTTCTTTATCACTAAGTAATTGAAGTACTTTAAATATTTTTGTATTATTTTCAAGCAGCAAAGGGTGTTTTTGAATAAATAAAGCTGTTCCTACAGGATGTACATTTGTTCTTGTAACAAATCGATGTACAAGGCCGGCTAAACTTGAAGGTAATTTAGCTTCGGTTTCCAATCCCTGTGGTTTTGTATAGTAATCGATATTTTCTCTGGGGATAAACGTATTGATGATGCTCACGCATGCGTGGTTACCTGAAAATAAAATTAATGGATTTATTAATGAAATGAAATTATGAGGTTAAATGGTGATTGCTAAATAATGTTATAATGTATCAATTAGATTTATTCAGTTTGCTAAATTTTAATTAATTTTTTTTAGTTTTTATATAACCATCTTTACCAACAAATGCTGCCATTTGTGCAGCGGTTCTTCCCACAGAATTCACTGCATTTACTGATGCTCCAGCTTGAAGAAGCAGCGTTGTAGTAGCAACACTTCCAGACAGGGCTGCAAACATCAGAGTTGTATACTTGTGTTCATGACGGTTAGAATTCACCTCAGCTCCGTGGTCGAGCAAAATTTCACACATATCCTTGTCACCTGATTGTGTATTGAAAGATTAGCATAAGATTAGGTTTTAAATTAGATTTTTACCTTTGTATGCAGCGTGTTGAAGTGGTGTCATGCCGTGTTCATCATAACAGTTAACTTTTACTGCGTTTTCGCGCAATATGCATTTCACTTCGTCTATATTTCTTTGTTGTACGCATTCAAAGAGTTTAGAAGATTCGCCTTTGCAATCTACAGAAGCCATATTTGCTAGAATTAATCACGTATGATGAGTGATGACTTCAACTTTCACCCGCCCCTTAGTGCTCTGCATTGCACGAAAGCCGAACGTTTTACGGAAGCGAGATTGAACCATCTGTTCGATTATTGAGTGAACTTAACGAAATTGTACTTTATAGGCACATTAAGTTATTTATTAGACATAGCTCTATATAGATATCAAGTCGATTTAAGAAATTTTTCACCAATCAAACAAAAATTAAATTGTTGAATAAAAGGTTTGTTTTTTACAGACATCCGTAGAGTGCGCTTTGATATGTATCGATAAACAGCGCTGCAACAGCTGCTGAGTGTCCTCCCACTTAGACTTCTTTCCAACAACTTGCTAATGTATTGGTTTTAATAAACCATCTTATGTTAATTGGTTAGCTTTTTCTGTCAAAAACATGACCGATAAGGATTTAGCTCCACTAAGCGCAGCTTGCGTGCGGGCATTAAATGACAAACTGTACGAAAAGAGAAAAGCAGCAGCACAAGAAATTGAAAAGTAAATTATTTATCGTATTCAAATGAAAATGCTTATACATTTGTATTTTTTCAGGATGGTTAAAGATTTTGTTGCGGTAAATAACACAGTCCAGTTGAAAAAATTACTCAAATTATTAGGTCAAGATTTCGCCATGTCGCATAATCCTCATAGTAGAAAAGGTGGGCTTATAGGATTAGCTGCAATGGCGATTGGATTAGGACCGGTAATAATTTTTTTTAGGTTGTTATTATTTTTATAAACATGTATTAAACTTTTACTTTTAGAATACCTATCGGCACATAGACGAATTAGTACCTCCTGTTTTAGCTTGTCTTAAGGATTCTGACATTCGTGTACGTTATTACGCGTGTGAAGCCTTGTACAATGTTGTTAAAGTAGCTAGAGGATCAGTTTTGCCATATTTCAACGACATATTTGACTGTTTGAGTAAACTAGCTGCCGATCCTGATCAAAATGTTAAAAATGGGTCAGAGTTACTTGACAGGTTGATGAAAGTATAACTTTATTTGTTTCTTGTAGTAATTTTTATATTAATAATTCAAATTTCCATAGGATATTGTTACTGAAAGCTCTTCTTTCGATTTAGTAGCATTCGTTCCCTTGTTGCGTGAAAGAATGTATACAAAAAATCCATTTGCAAGAAAATTCATCGTGTCATGGGTACAGATTGATTGACTTGCAATAATTAAACATTACTTATTATTTTGAAATATTTGTAGGTACTGGTATTAGATGCTGTACCTGACATTGACATGCTAGTTCTCTTACCTGAAATATTAGATGGCCTTTTTGAGATTCTGGGTGATCCAGTAATTGAAATTAAATCCACGTTCGTGGAATTGCGGTTAATATTTTGATTTTCAGTTACTAATTTTTATTTTTTTTTTGATAGTTGTGAAATTGTTCTTGGGGAGTTTCTAAAGAATATAACTAAGGAACCAAACAAAGTGAACTTTTCAGCAATGATTAACATTCTAATCGTTCATTCTCAATCACCAGGCAAGTATTTACTTCTAGTTGAAACTGATACTTGTAAATTTCGTTTTTAACTTGCGCGGTTGCGTTGTATGCTATGAAATTAAAAACTCTTTAATGCAGATGAAATACTTCAACGAACAGCCCTGTTATGGATTGAAGAGTTCATAAATCTAGCAAAAGGCGCAATGCTACCGTATTCGTCTGGTGTACTGACTGCTGTATTACCCGCCATGTCTTATGATGAAGATAGTCGGCGAAATATCCTTTCTTTTAATAATTACACTGCCTGAAAGATTTAAGATTTGCAATATTTGTCAACTACGCGAGTAGGAAATTAAATTAAACGTACCTTAACTGTAAACATATGTTCGCGATATTGCCAAAAGAATCAATAGTGCGTTAATGGGTTTAATCCCCACCGAAGTTGATGAAACCATTGACGAAACAGGAGATAAAACTGAAGAATTTACATCTCCTGATAAAAAATTGGACTTGGCACCTGTAGTTGATGTATTGACGCGACAATTATTGCATACATCAATGCAGACAAAACTTGGTGTCCTTCGTTGGATTTATTTACTTCATAGAAAAATGCCAACCAAAGTATAATATTAACAAAACAGTGCCGCTTTTGGTTTGTAATGATTTTTTATTCTTTAAACAGATTTTTGTTCATGTTGAAGAAATATTTCCAGTTTTATTAAAAACACTTTCAGATCCATCGGATGAAGTAAGAAATATTACAACTAAATCATCCAAATAGATGTTAATTTTTGTGTTTCTTCAGGTGGTAATATTAAATTTAGAAGTTCTTGCAGAGATTTCACTGTCGCCTGCTGGTAAATTGCAACAGTGTAAAATGGACACTATTTTACCAGAATCAGTCAAAAATCTTCAGGACTGCTTAAAGAAATTGAATAGTTATTTCATTAAGTTTATGATTAATTTATTACAATTATTCAATACAGATCAACAGTTGTTAGAAGATAGGGGATCATTTATTGTTAGGTACGACATTGAATTGTCAATGACAATGTTATTGGTTTTTTAATAACCTCGTAACTTTTAGGCAGTTGTGTTTATTATTAAGTGCTGAAGATATTTACCAAACTTTGGCTGAGATTTTGTTACACGAAACAGATTTGAAATTTGCAAGCATTATGGTACAAACACTTAATACTATTTTATTGACATCGTCAGAGTTGTTTGATTTGCGAAATGATTTAAACACGTTATCAACAGAGGTTAGTGATTGATTCTGTTATAATTGGATTTGGCACGCTTTAAGAATATTTTTTACATTATTATTTAGACCAGTTGTACACTGTTCACATGCCTATATCGGTCATGGTGTCATAATCCAGTGGCTACGGTCTCCTTATGTCTTCTAACTCAGAATTATGAACATGCGTGCGGTCTGCTACAAATGTTGTATCCTTTTGCGCAGGTTGAACGTAAATAGAAAGTTGGTTCGCTTCTGTAAAAGACAGCTTTATCCTCTACTTACTGCTGCTAGCCAGTATTTTTGGTAAAAACAGTCCAGTATAAATATACGAAATTGTATTAGGAAAATGAAATTTTTGTCGGAATTTTTGTCATGCGCAGGCGCAGTGCATTTTCATTTCATTCAGCCAATCGTTAGCTTTACTGCTGTTTACGTCATTTTGAAGCTTAACAAAGATGGCGCCTGGATAAGAAAGGAGGTCTTCCGCCTTGCTTAGGATTTCAGCAATCCTTAGCAAGTTTAGGTCATGTTTTTTACATTTAATGAGGGATTTCATGGTTTTCTAAATCGTTTATGGGATTTCTGATCTCGATTGTGCATTCTGTGGGGACGAAGCAGAGTTAAATCTGGCAGCACTGATGAAAGTTGCAGTGTCCGATTTAAAGCTAGTCACCTAGAGGCCTATAACGTTTAAAAGTTATAAGTATGTTACAACGTAATTGTTTCTATACCGAATAGAATTGTTTCTTAAAGTAAACTCGTTTCCAGTGGTTAGTTACAAAAAAGGTTTTGGTGAGGCATAATTTTTTCCTATCCTGTCAGGTTATGAGCGTTTAATTGAATCGGTCTATAAACTCCTTTCGGTTTTGCATGTTTATTCAAGAAGCAATACTTATTTTATTTGTTGTTAGTACTTAACAATATTTCAGCGGTGAACTAGAAGTTACGGTAGATTTTTTAACTGAGATTGACAAACTAGTTCAGTTAATTGAATCGCCCATATTTACATGTAACTAGACTATAATTTTGTTACTATTTCAGAAGATTTTATAAATTGATTTCTTAATCGATAGATTTACGTCTACAGTTATTGGATACTGAAAACAACCATTACCTAGTTAAAACATTGTATGGTCTTCTCATGCTACTACCCCAAAGTGAAGCTTTTCGTATGCTCCATCATAGATTAGATTGCATTCCACGTGGTCATTTAGTACCATCAAAACATTTGTGAGTAACTCATAGTTTACTTACAGAAAAGATTGTTTTTTCTTGCTATAATACTCTATTGTTTTATTTTTAAATAGAGATGAAAGAAAAAACGAACGCATAAAATGGATAAACTTCAATCAGTTATTGGAACATTTTCATAACATGCAACTTAGTCGGCGGCAAATTCGAAAAACTGCACGGTCGGTGGATTTAGAGCGAAGAATTATGGAAAATACATTCCATAAGATTTGAAATACTTTTCCTGTTGTATCATTATCTTAATTTACTTAGTCAAAGTACAATTTATGCCGATTTCTTTTTTTTATCTTTATTTTTGACTGGTTGCATTGTCTAAAAGACTTGCATTAAATTTATTTATTTTAATTTACGACTTCACATTAAACTTTAAACAGCAAAGCACATAAAAGAAATTTGAGGCTTATGTATTCAGCTAAGGAGGTTAACAACAAC
The DNA here is from genome assembly GCA_034686365.1 of Pachymerium ferrugineum. NCBI lineage: Eukaryota > Metazoa > Arthropoda > Chilopoda > Geophilomorpha > Geophilidae > Pachymerium > Pachymerium ferrugineum. The sequence continues at coordinate 38,278 of JAQGAS010000138.1, read as the reverse complement.
ATCAAACAATTTTTTTGATAAATTTGTCACTAGAACGACGTTATCAGAATGGGTTATCAGATTAATACTGGCTCAAAGTTGTTTGAATAGAAATGAAATGTTACTTATGATGACGGAAGTGCCGAGCATACTCCATAAAGCAGTTATATCGCTGGTCTTATACCTAATAACTGGGGATCCTTTATGGAGCAAGTAAGCATGTACAACATTGCATTTCTCACGTTCTCTTATTGGATACTTTTTCGAGAAGCTCTCCTGACTCATTGACTTAGATAAATGACTTATTTGGTCTAGCCACGTTTCTGTAACGCCGCGTTTAATTTGATTACGCATTTAACAATTGCTAACCAACATTTTTTCATCTTTGCTGCTAGTTTGGAAGTGGCACTTACTGCTTCACTGTTTATTCAGTAAAATATAGGGTAATTACTAACCTTGGTAAACGTTTGACATCTCGGTAACTGCAAAATTCGTTATTGAACGATCATTTGCTTTTACATTCTTATTGGCACCACACTTGATGCAGTTTTATCGCCTTTTGTGTGATACAGATATCCGTTGACGTTTCCTTCAGGATAATTACCAGGTATATTGCCTTCCTCATCACAATTATAACACCAAGCATGTCATGTTTAGTGAGAAGGCAATTATATGAAACGCGTCTTATCTTTCCACTCTTAAACACCATAATTGAGCATATCGAAACTATATTCACATGAATTGTTAATAGCTAAATGACCCAGTTTTTCAGTTATAAGGTGTTCTATCGTGATATGCTTAATTAATATTGATTCATGTTGGACGCGTATCTTTATCGGCTTGATGGCTGTTGACATTCTTTTCAAAAAAATGGTCTGCACATAATACATGGCTACTTTTGACATGTACTTGAATACTTAACTTAATATGAATTAATTCATTTTTGTCGAATACATAGTTTTTTTTTTTAGTTTTTTTTACAATTATACCCGCAATGTTGACATCTAAGGTTTTTAATTATTTTTGTATAAAAGAATGATGGTAAAGTGGGAAGACTTTTTTGTCTATAAGTCAGTTTATTTGTAACTGGTGTCTCATCTCGAATCTATCGAAATAACTCGGAGGGACATTTTGGTAACAGCCCACTGAATGAAACTGACGCACTAAAATAATTTTGAGTTTTCATTGAATTGTGATGATACTAAAAATTCACAAATATTACATCAATCCGTATATTCGTTATTTCTTATATTGATTTTAATTATTATAAACCAGATTGTGGTTTTAAAAAAGGATGTTTCAAAGATGTTGCCACACACAATTGTGGAAAATATTAATTTAATTCAGAATAATATTACGCTTTTACATATCTTCATGGGAAAACTAATGCTCATATAAATAATAATTTTTTAACTTGATCTCTTCTGGATGTATTTGTTCTTTTTCTAATGAACCGCTTTTCCTTGCCGCTACTTTTTCACTGTTTGTTATTTGACATGGCAATTGCACAGTCGCTGCGCAGTGCAGCCCCACTGCGGCGGAGCTTTTGCGAGTGTTTCGCGCCGTCGCCCACACGCGGCGCTGTGGGTCACGAAACCAACCTCGACGCCACAATATGGTGCAGATGACACGAGATGCATTGCCAGTGGCCAGCAGAGAAGAAAGAAAAACGGCCGGCGCACAATCAACTCCAATAGGACACGATCCACGAGATGTGGGTTCGTCCACAGGAGACCCGTGTGCACGTGAGGTAAGAACGGCCAGCAGTTGCAGGGCACCATATGGTGAGTCGATACAGTGAGGGCTTCTCCATCATCTTCCTGTCGTCGGAACGGGTGATTGTGGGCGGAATGGGGTGGAATCGCAGTCAACAAGGGAGGGTTGCCATTTGAGATCGATGAAGCAACAGTTGGAAAATGAGACCACTAAAAAACAAAACAAAAATCTCTCAGAAAATCATAATATCATTTTTCGTCTATGTGTATATTTAGTCTTTGTTCACACCAATATGGTAGCAGCATTCACACTCCTTATTATCCTTAAAATCGATTGCCACAAGTATCGATCTGTCTATATCGATAACAATATCGCTTAAATCGTCTTCTATTTGTTTATCTTCTTTTATTGTATCTGAAAAAGTTAAGTGAAAAAATTTTAGTTCAAAATGAAAGAAGTAAAATGATTTTGTAAAAAGGTATAAAAATAAAGGGGATCGTAAGAGATCAATTCTCCATCATATCAACATGCAGCCATGTTGATGTGATCATGATCAAACCATACGTTTTTCCTTTTTTCCTTTAGTTTCGTAAACAAAAAAAATAATAAAAACCTAAGAGCATTATATTATCTGTACTTCACTCGACAACTCATGAAAAAAAACAAAAAGAAAAATTTAGGTTTTTATGGATCCATCATCTTGATGGATCCTCCAACAAGTGTCTTCACCTGTTGATTCAGCCTGTTGCATTCTCCAGACCGAGAAATTGCCACCGCCTTGGAAATATAGTCACGATTCAAAAATGTAAAAACCGGAAGTGATCGATAAAAAAAGACTCCCGATTCACTATTCTGAGCACGCTTTCTCCACTACTGGCAACAAACAAAATTAAAGTCAAATAGAAACTTGGTTCCAAATTCAAATTTTAAAAATTGATATACAATGGAAACTATTTGTTGTTGTCGAAATTAAAATCAATTAAAGTTGGTGCGTCATTGAATGTGTAGTATGTGCACCCATAGATAGACGCAGAGAGAGGCGGTCGACTACGGATCGGTATTTGCAATAAGCACGTCTAGCGTTCCAAGGATAGTTGGGGCGCCGGATAAGGAAAGATGATCTCAAGAGGATGCAGTTGGATGACATCGGTTGATGTATACCTGTATTCTTGCTAATAAATGATCACCGTGCTTTTTAGGGAGTGAGGGTTAAGATGGTGGCAAGGGAAGGGGGTGGATTTTATGGCTTGCCCGCGAGCCATTTAATCACGCACGTGATCAATGGAGAGAGTAGCCAGCAAAAGGGAGCGCCATTTCTTTCAATGTACCCTACACAATCGATTGGTGCGCGTGCCCTAAGCGCGTTCTACCTGGATAAAGTAACTCGCAACTCCACCATCTCCTCCACCCATTCCACGTCTCCCTTTCAACTACAAATCAACTTTTTTTTTTTTGCTAATATATTTTCTTCACTTTGGAGAGACTTTTTTTTTTATATTTTACCTTCCCCTAGGTGGGGGCTAATTACGCCTTCAAAGGCGGAAGTGCATCCCTTGGAGATTTTTCTCTCCTACCAGTTCTTTTTGACCGCATCCGTGGTAAATTTTTGCTTAATTACTTTGCTTTTCCAACGGTAAACATCGGGATGGTGTTTATGTCGTGCAACTATCAAAATATTAAAAAAAAGTGAGAGAAGAGAAAAAACAGCGTGTTATGTGGTTATGAGTTAATACACCACATGATAAAAGACTAATATCAAGTTTTTATTAGTTATAATAATTATGATGGAAATAACTAATTTTTTTTTTCCAATCGATTGACCTCGCATGTGGTTTTTAATTTTATCTATTTCGTCTTAAAGGGACAGTCAATCGGTCTGGCTAGTTGATTTTGAATAAACGTTTTTGGATTAATACTCGATCATAAGCTAACTATAAATTAGCAATGGTTTAATAGGTTTTGGTTGCTAGTTTTGGTAGTTGTGTTCATGTTTTTTGATCTTACTGATTTTTGACTTGGTATAGGTACAGTGTGGCCCGTCGCGTATAGCCCTGGCAGCCGCGACGTTAAGCCTCATTTCGTTCTTTCTTTCTTAATCAGAAACGTGATTTCTCAATCATGAGGTATGGAGTAAGCAAAAAGATACTTCTGACTGAGAATTGTTTCTAATAGGAATTTGAGGCTCAAAAAAATTTAAGATTTTAACAGTTGTTGATGTAGTTATTTACAAGTAGATTGATTATACTGATATAGAAAGCGGTTGACTTTTTTTATTTTCTAACGAACTTCTATGTAAACAGACTGGTTTCATGGATTTATCACCATCTGCCAAACAAATACAGTTTTACCATTAACTGCTAAACCTAAGCCTTGCAAACTGATTTTTCTTCTAAATTCAAATATGCCCAAACTTTTATATAAATCAACTAGTCAATACAGAGTAGACCTTCCTCTTTAAAATTTCGAAAATTTGAAAATTATTGCCATGCGGCTCTTACTTAAAAGAAAAGGAGATGGAGGAAATGGGGGTTAAAATTAAGAGGGAATCGAGCGAAACTCATGGTCGAGATGCGATGCCGCTTGAGGGCACGAGGCAGATTCGTTGATCCGAGACGCGGTTAATGAAAAATATCAGACTTGAACTGCAAACCGGTGACGTGAGTGAATCAAAAGTGAAACTTTGAACTCTCTTAACCTGTACTTTGATCAGCAATTCGAACTAAATTGATTCTTAACAAAAAAAATTGCTTTCAAGAGAGAAACAAAACGTAAAGTCCATTTACTAAATCGGAGTGTTAAGGGGCAACTCTCGGGAGAAATCAAAAAGAGCAAATCCGCATGAGATGTTTTAGCAACTGACTGGACCTTCAAACCAGGCTACATTTAAAAGGAAAAAAATGAAAAAAGTCACTAAACAGGTGTAGACGACTAGGATGTTCAATCTGGCATGTGCTCCTTCCAACTTGTATCTCCCCAGTCCCCCTTAACTGCTTTCTTGATTGGAAAAGATGGGTCCGGAGAGTGGAGCTTAATGGAGTGACCAGCATTGCCAGACGCACCAGATTGGTGGCGACAGCACAAATATTGCTCACGGACACGTGCAAATAAAATATGAGACGCACCCTCCCTTTGGGAGGGCGCCTTTCACTCAGCAAGAAAATTATAAAGGATAAATTAAAATAAAGCTTAGTAAGTTTTGAGTGCAAACAAATCGAGAGAAGAATCTAAAAAGACGCGAGGGGTTGTTGGTGACGAGCAGGGGAAACTGCGGGCAATATGAATGCGCGTGCTTCGAATGCCGATGACAGGCACGTGCACCTCCCGCCAGCAATTACTCGCCCCTCTTCCAAATCGGACCACGTGATGCTCTAGGGACCAAACGAATTCCCGGAGGAACAACGCTGCAGCAAATGGAGCGAACCCGTTCAAAATTTTGCAGTAATCCCAGTTTGCTTGTTTCTCAACACACAAAACTTTGTAGTCAAACATTGAACAATTTTTGCTGGGTTTCCTATTCGAACCGACTAAATTCGCCACTAATTAACAGGAAACCTCTTGCAACGACAAGTTATATGAACAAACCTAACACCGGAAATTACGTGCTACACGCGTCTCGCCGTGCCGACCTCCTATCGATGAGGGCGGGGCGCGACCACACCCGTCAAAAAAAAAAATAAACTCCCACCCGCTGCTTTATATTCATTCCCAAAACATTTTTAATAACTTCCTTTCGCCAAAAATTTAAACTTTTTCCGATGTAGAATCGCGCCACATATACAAGTCCACCTTGTTATCGTTAAGCTTTAATAGCTCGCCTTATGTTAGTGATGTGTATTGTACGGCTTGAATTTTTAATAATTTTCATTTTTTGAAGTGTTCCTAAATAATAAATTAACGTCATTCAATGACTCGCTTTAGCTCGATTGATTGAAATCGCATCACCAGCAACCAATAAGAAGTGCGTCTTTTTTTATATTTTTTCTACAAACGACAGGTGTGAATTTGCGCTCGATTCTTATCAAACCGCTCCCATCTAATGCCACGAGCCCCGTGATTTAAAAGCAAATAAAGATAAATAAAAATCAATTTTCTTCGTTACAAATCAAATAAAAAATATTATTTTATTAGATAAAAAAATGAATTACTTACTCGCTCAACGGCGCCAGTTCCGATGAGAACGGGGGAAAAAAAACTCCGCCTCGGTGCTTCACTGCAACACAGTCGATCCCTATTTGAATTACACAAGCAGAGAAGCCCCTCTCCACCCATTTTTACACCTGGTTCTTTGCTGGTCGAGATAAGATTACTAGCCTTGGGGCCCACAGTCCCTCTTAGTTTTACCTGCCAACTGTTAGCGGGACGAACACCTGTTGCTCACTCACTCGGGCTACTGCGCATCTCGTGACGCGCACGTGGCGCAAAAACACCCCAATCCACCAATAGCGACTCGCCAACGGGAGGGGGCAGCGAGCATGAGCTGAGACGCGTGCCTCGTCGACTGCAGTGGAGGCACCACTTGGCATGGTGAGATCACACATAGATGGATACACGCATGGGCCGGCCGACGCCTGCGTTCGCTTAACTTCTCGGGTCAAACAAATCTCTCGGGATCAAGGTACGATTGGACAAATGGGTTTTGTAGTAATCACTTTTTTCTTTCTTCTTTAAAAAATGTTAGAGAGAGGGGGAAAAAGAAAAAAAAATGAACGACAGATGGGGGACGAGTTTGTTTCATCAACCGATTTGGAGTGAATAATTGATGGGGGGAAGATGAAATGGGGAATGGGAAATGTGTGAGGGGACTATAGGATGGGAATTTGGAATTCCGTACGAGATGATGAACGCAACACTGATATTTGCATCATAATTACGTAGCGCGGAAGTGGGGATTGGGATTCCCTAGGATATATCCGGTGAGATGAGGAGGTGTTTCGAATGGACCAATCGATTCTGTGTGATTGACGTGTAGGAAAATTCCTTTTCGATAGGGGTATTCTTGGGTGAATAACACGGAATGGTCGAACTGTTATTGCTTGAGAATACACGTGTCGGAGAGCGAAATAACAACTACTTTCTTTTTCTTCTTCTTCTTTGTGTATTTCAATTAAGTTTTCAACTCGGAACTTTTTCGTCCGGTTTCGGACCCTTTATTGGACCTCTTGGCCGGATATTGCGCGCGTTGCACCAACCAATATGACTCGGACAGCACGGAACTATGTCTTTTGTCCCCTTTTTCAATTGAGTGTAAAAAAAGAATGAAAGGGTTAAAACGATGAGGTTTCAACGTCGGTTAATTATGAAAATTGGAGCACTTTTTAAGACAGTGTTTGCAGCTAAAATGAACATTATTGGAGTAAATTGGATTAGGAATGGGTGAGTCGATTCGCCGACAAATCGAATTAGGCCTCTAGCTACGGCACGTAAAATGGCCGATGGCCAACGTTTAGCATCCAACAGGTAGAAATGTATTGCTTCCAGAGTTAGAAATTGTATTTCATTAGATAAAAAAAAGATAATCGTGTGGATGGAAAAAAAAAAGATTCCTAGAAATACGAAGTTGCGTTGGGTTTGTAGACAGGTGAGTTGTTCGCCCAAAGGGAGTGTATAAATTTAGATCTCATCTTGATGTGATTAGAGTATGGGCGGACCCCTAACATCGTTTCAATGCACCCTTTAATGAACCCCCTCCCTCACTACGCATGCGCATCAGACAAAAGCAGGGAGACACACTCGGCCTCCAACCTCATTTGCATCTCATTCCTGCTCAATTTTGACGCCATTGTGCAACGCTACACGCAATCCGTAGGGGGGGAGGACTACACATCCGCTCGTACCCCCCGCGGCGTCACAACTCTTTCAACAACCAGGTGAAAATGGAAATCGAGTAACCACCACCCCCTGATTTTTTGCCTCAAAAAAAAAAAAAACCCTTCTAACAGTTTGACCTTTGTCCCTCCCCTTCGCGTCTCTACACAAAAATTCAATTTCATCTTCTCCCTACTCCATTTTCGAGGTTCACTTACCGACAGAAGGGGGAGCTATGTCCAACCCTAAGAGCTTAAAATGAGAACTCTGGAAAAAAATGTCACCCTAAAAATTGAAAAAAAAAAAAACTCTTTAATTCTTAAGGGACCGTTATTGGATATTATTATTATCAATTTTGTTAAATCTTAATTGGGAATGTAACAGTAATACTGTATATAGTGTCTTCTAAAAATTCTAACATATTGCAACACGGCCGTCAACACTGCGTGTAATCGAGTGTAACAAATTCCAAATTTCCAAATTGGTGAACGTCGATGTTGTAAACTCTTATACAATTGGTTTAGGGAAATTTTTTTTGCAAACACTATATTTGGTTCTTGTTCCAGACTTACGCTTTCTTAACATGAAGATAGATCTTCTTTTAGAGCACTTTCGAAAATATTTGTAAGACGAAGAATCAATTCTTGGACTATTTACACCTATGGTATAGATACAGTGTGCAATTCTTCAAGTTGGTTTAGGGCAAATTTCTTTCTCAACGAATCGAAGAAATGTGGTGATGGAGGAGACGGGGTCCATGAATCATGGATCTGGCAAGGCATTTACAGGGATTAGGGTTTAATTAAGCCCCAAGCCTGCTGCACGTGCCCTGATACACTTTGTTTAACGCGTCGGTGCAGGCGTTGGTAAACGCGGCCGATGAGACATTGACAGGTGCACGACAACGACCTTTTCTACTTTTTTCTTATTTCCAACTGTTTGCCCCTTGTCAATATTTTGCATTTTATTTCTATTCCCTTTTCACGCTCTCTTCTCTGCAAGACTTAATGAACGCATTAATAAAACGCGTGAAAAATGTGTCACCATTAAAAAAGCCCTAGCGGCGAATTGTTGACAGCGTCGATATTAGTCGATTTGTAGGAATTCTCCCTATGGGACAGGCAATAAAAAGAAAACGGAAGTGGTTAAAAAGAAGCACTCGTGCGTCTATGTGCGCGTAAATAGTAAATCGGTTAAACCCTCAAAGGAAAGAAAAGGAATACAGATGCATGTTATTCCTTTTCTACTCCCCCGCAGACACTAATGCTGGCCACCGATTAATCACGCCGGGGATTTTGGAGGAGGACGCTCGGCATCCGGTTAGGGGGGTGTTGGAGGAGGAGGCTGCCCCGTTGCACTGCCATTAGTTTTCATCAACCCACCCTGAATTTAATTACGTCAGCTTAAAGCCCCATCTAGGCACGGCGTGCTCGGGAGGAGGTCACAAAACAACTCAAACGTTTTACCCATTCAAAACAAGTTGATTTTTGTCTACTACTCCAAGCCGAATGACAAGTGGTTTACCCGGCCTTTCACCGCAAACTGACAAACTCGGCCACACCAGAATTCTCTCGAGGCACTTGATTTCTAAATGTTTATTTAATCGGTTAAGATCGATCATTCGCGTCTTCCCATAACTCTTTTACTGAAACCCCATTCATTCACTTGAATATTTATTTAACCATTGCGACAAACTTAGGTTCTTAATCATTTATTCTTCTTTTTTCTTCTTTTCTTCGCAGGTTTCAAGTCAACTAGCACTTCCAATTTCTCATTTCTGATTTCTTATGTATTCTTATTGAGAATTAATAAAAAAAATTGTCGACATTTTAAAAAAAAAATTATTTTTCTCAATATACTTCTTGCCGGTGCGAAAGTGTTGTAGGAGAAGGAAAAGGTAGACAGGTCGCGTTGCCAACCAATTTGAGACAAAGAAGGAGAAATGCCAAATTGAATCGCCTTCACCGGTGTATGTCAGAGACGCTGCTCGTCTCTTTATTGATTCTTCCGGCACGCACAACAAGGGAGACCCGCCCTTCACAAAACCCAACTTCCTACTTAAACAAATCGAAACCGACACGAGCCAAGCATGGGATTACGCACCAATGTCGCGCAACAGAAAACATTATACAAAAAAAGTACAGAAAAACTCTTAAGCGTTCTGAAATAAAAATTTCATTTTTCTTGCCGTTGCGTGACAGTATTAATTTACTCATTTCTTCAACCAAAAGAATTTTGCAAATTAAAATTAAAAGTTCTCAATAATGAATGATAAAATTTTACATTTCTTAACATTAAAGTGTAAATATGTACAGCTGTAATAGTCAGATACTGTACAAAGGTGTACCATAGCATTACTGTATCAATTACGGTATTACTTTGCACTTTGCACTTTGAACAGTGCAGCTTATATTGTTTTCCACCTAAAGGTTTATTCAGAGCGAGCTACAACATGGGACCCGTTATTCTGACTAAATGTTTATTTATCTTATTATTTGAATAGTTTAAACTCTTACATAATAGAATCGCGTTGAAGTGAAAATTTGTTTATTAATTCTCACTACAAAAAGCATCCATGCACATTTTTTAATGGCGTTTGTAGGTACATGTCCAATGATGACGCAGGCGAAGGTTCATTGTACCAAGCAATAACTTCTGATTTACCGCCAGTACAAATCGACACGAGACAGTGAATCTGTAACTTTTCCATCCGTTAGCTTCCACCTGTTGATCGTTGCCGTCACCAATGCGATGATTTACCAAACCATGCTCTATTAAATCAGTGGTTAGAAGAAAAAAATCGACTGACTGCTGAAATGTATAAAACTAAATCGATTAAAAAAATTCCAAAATGCATTCATGTGACGTCATTTGTGAATAACTGGAGGGTGCGTGAGTGATGCTTGGATAATACACGACCACGAGTAATTAGATCCGAGTACGGTGGTTTCATTAAAACTCGAGCGGACTGCACGGCGCCCGGAGCCACCACCAACAACCGCCGCAAGGTGGCACCCACACTTCAAATTCACTCTCTTGGCATGAATTAGTGGACGAGAGAGAGAGAGACACGAGGGCCAAACCCCCGGGTCTCAATTTAATCAGAGATGCGATTCATCAGGAATATAAAGTGGCGCACCTTGAAGCTGCCTGGGTCCGAGGCGCTGGTCAATATTATCTTTTAGTTTCTAAAGAATAACTCTATAACCCATCAAGCGTGTGACGATGCCTAAACCTCGATAGGCCTAAAAGGCGAACCGGTAAATAGAAAAACCTACAAATATCTATATATAAAAAAAAAAAGTCAACTGGGGTTATGATTAAAAGCCGATGCATGTTGTGCACTTTCAAGTCAGTAAAAAAAAAAATTTAAAATTGTCATGGGGTAGGGGTTAAAAGGGCGAATAACGAGCGAGCCGCAAAATACCCTGGTGATAAACACGAGATGGATTTTAGCCGCTCCATCATAAATTCATGACCGCAAAGAAGGGGGAAGAGAGAGAGAGATCGAATAAAAATCGATTAACTTTAGTTGCGTGACTAAACAAAAAAAAAAAGTCAAATATGCGCAATCATTGGGATTATCGCAATTGAGGGATTATTCTCGGACTATACAACCTTTCCCCCCCTTGTAAGATTCAAACAAACATTATGCTAATTTCACTCGCTACAATAAATTTAACCGAATTGGATGCCGTCTTGGGCTTCCCTGCCTAGTTATTTCCACCAGTTTGACAGTAATGATGTCACACAATATGTCATTATCCTCAGTGTCATATGATCTGAGCCAATCAGAATCCAACCCTAACGATTTATCATTAATCTTTCTACTTTTATTAGACCTAAAATGACCGACTTTTTATTAAAAAAAAAAAAAAAATTGTAAACAAGTTAATTCAAATCTCGTAATTGCAACCTCATTGATCCCATCAAAAAAATTCGTCATTTGGACAAACTTTATTTGTTTGTTATTTTTTTCTCTGCCCCTTTTTCTTAAGACAAGAAAGTAATCCTCGTTTGTGTATTTTCTGCGCCTCCTGGTGTGACAGGCGAGAAACAACTTCTCATTGTCCTCATTGGAAGCTCTTCATTAAGACTCACAGATTCTCATCACCATGACAACGGCAGACGCTGAGACTGATAGCGACAGCCATGTTTTCCGCGGTTAATTACCACCCGGGGATGCCACGTGACACTCATCCTCGCCCGTTTCGGACGTGTCATCACTATAACCCTTCTTTTATTCATTCTGATCGGCTTACGTCACCACCGCCCAATAAATCCGATATCAAAGGTGCCAAAAACGCGTCTCTATTGATTGGCACCTCACACACACCTGTCGTTCTCATTCATTCATGATGCTGCAGTTGTAATCATTTCCCAATCTCCAACACGCGGATTTATTATAGCCCGTCATGCATCACCAAACTTTAAAAATATCCGCTACTTTTTGAAAAGTATAATAATAGTAGACACTTTATTTACTCAAATATAAATATCTATCTAGACTTATTTTGGCAATGATAAGTATTTAAGTTTGTACAAGTTGAAAATCTTAATGGCTAATAAAAGTAGACTGCATGGGGTCTCATCTTTGAATAAGACACTCCAACATATGGCTCTGACTTCTACAATTATGTTTGCTGCGTAACATTTAATTATTTTGTCTTATATATTGACATTTTTCCACCTTCAAATAAGAGCGGTAAAAACATTTGCCAATATTGTTACAAAATAGCAAATGGATTTGGGATCACTGTTGCGAGCGTCTTTAAACCTCCTTAAATATTTTAAGTAAATGTAAAAGCGTTGAATGTTTAGTGTAAATACTTTACCTTTACTTAACTGAATGTATTTAGGTGTCCCAATGTAAATCCGTTAGGGTAAAATGTTTTGAAATTAAAAATAGTCCACCCATAACATATTGCAAGTAAAGTCTTGTTATGTAGAGGAATAACTTTACGGCTTTTATTATTTCAGTGTAAGTTTTCTACAGATTTTGCTACAACTGAAAAAATACAAAACACAATGCGTTTGATACTAGAAGGTTTGAATTAGCCTGTTTATGGACGGTATAACACTGTACGTTATTAAGAAATAAGATTTGGGTTGTTGTGCAAATACTCAGATAATTAGACACCCATAGAAGCCAAAATATTAGATATTTCAATTTATAACGCACCTGTTGATTTATAACAAGTGACAAAGAGTTAACTTGTTTATTTTTACCTTGGCTTTAATCAGTGCCCTATGTCTACACGGCTTTAATTAAACTTGTCGTTGGCACACTCGAGAATTTAGTCCTTCATAGTTGCGTATCCCGTAGCAACGTTAGCAACAGATGTATATTTATCCCCTATCTCACCCCCCATTTAGATAATAGCAGAGCAAATCTTGCCTTATGGATTGCCTCCCTCGCTCTCTCTCGCTCTATTTTTTCGTCTCCTCTCTCTCTCAGTTGGAAAACAAAAGATTTACAAGTTTTTTTTTTTTTTTTTCGGTACGACCCTCTCTTTTTCACTCTACAGGGAGTAATCAATACGAGTTGGCCGTGTTTGTCGAACCAAAAAAAAGTCAACATGTCACATCAAAACCAATTTGGATTCATTAATTCGTGAAGCCAAATCAAGAAGTACTTGTTCTAAAATTATTTGGCAAAAGGTCATTTGTATGTCAATCAAAATCGACTTGTGAAAATAGAATCTAATAGACATGTTTACAACTTTGTCTCTCTCTCTGGATGAAATTACGGAGTGGGCGGAGATACGGATGAAATGGAGCATTCCGGAAACTGAGTTGCAGCTTGCCAGAGGAGCTCTCTGGTCAATTATCACCTGGTGACCATTAGGTTGGATGGGTGGATGAATTAATCGGAAAGGAGTGAACGTATTTTCTTTTACACACTTGAAGTTTCAATCACTTTCTTAGGTTAAATAAGATAAAAAAAAAAAAAAAGATGTCGACAGTTGTCTCTGCGGGGAGTTTGAAATTACCTGAGCCAATGTCTCTTAGTTACTGGTGTGTGGCAACATATTGCGTCGTATTGGTCAGCGATCTATACGATCAGGATGATGTAGAATTGTGTGGGTTGTGAGTCCAGAAAAAAGATTTTATTTCAAATGTGACCAACAACGTAGGTGTATAGGTAGGATAAGGTTTATGTCCGCACTATACGTAATCGATACGGTGCTAATGTTGTACGGTAGAGTATGATGTTAAAGCAGAATACGCTAGAAAAAAATTTTAAGTTTCAAAAATTCTTCCCCAGATATTTTAAAAAAATTGGTAATGCAGTTTTAAATTGATTTTAAATTGGGTTTTTGATATCAGTTTTTTGAAATACTTGCAGATTCTACATGCAGATCGATTAAAATTTGAGATGTGTTGTGTAAGGTCGTGAGAGTGTTTCAAAAAATGTAACTCGTGTCGGAAAATATGTTAGCTCTATAAATTTGGAATTATCTTTGCGAGTTTTTGAATAATGTTGGATCCTTATCGGTCACCGTAATTAGAAATGTAGTGTAACGATCATGACTCATTAGGTTTGCCCTGCCCAACCAATCAGAGGCAATCAATGAACCGTAAGGTCGCGGAGTTATAACGTGATTTTGCGAGACTTCAAACATGGAGGAAACATGGTGGACACGATCAAGTACTTTTCAGCGATGTGTATTAAAAATTACTACTGCAAGCAGGTTAGTGTTGAGTTATTCTGTATTAGCATCGAAAATTATTCTAGTTTGGAATTTTAGCTAGATTGTTTGAATTGAAATAACTGAAAGATTAGGCTTACTAGATATAAAATGGACACTTATACCTCGCTGATAAAGGTCGAATTATTTGTTTGATTTATTGATTTATCTAATCGACAACTAAAAGTATTCTACTAAAATCCATATAGAAAAAAGCGTAAAATTCACATAAATTTATCGTTTGAACGCAATTTCCTGCAGAATTTTTACAGAATTTGAATTTTTACGGGCAATTTAACTTGAAAAAGTTTAAGGTGTAAAAGGGCATTGTAGTATTACCCCTAGAATATTTAACGGGACATTTCTCAAACATGGAAGGAAGGTCTAGTTAGCTTGATTGCAGTTTTTATTAATTTAAAAAAAAAAGTAAGGAGGTATTCGGATTTTAAACCATCTAGGATCTGCATTCGAATGCTCTATCCCCGAGTTTACCTTTCGACAGATAAGGAACACTGTTTGTCTTGCATGCTGAATTTATCATATATTCATGAACAGAAAACACAGTAAACTTTTTTTTTTAATTAACCAGTGTATACATTTGAAAAAACATTTTAAGTCTTCACAATTTCTTTAATTACAAAAATATTAAGTAAAATTTTTAATTTTTTCAGTTTTTCTGTATAGCTGAAATTTTTGCGATGTGGTTATTCACTTTAACCGTACATTTTAAAAATTTTTCTGTAGCTTTCCCGTTTTAGTGCAGTTTCTGCGATTTGTGCCAAAATTACTCGATAAAAACAACAGTTTTGTAAATTATACACTGCTATCTGATTGTAAATAAGAGTATACAGTTTGACAGTATAAAGTACGACAAATTGTTTTAGAGAGCGAATATTTTTTGTTTTGTATACTGAACTATTAACACATTTTAACAAAATTTTTGTTACAGGTGTCTGAAATAAATAAAGACGATCTCATCCCGTACAAGAATTCGACTTAAGAAAATTTTTCTTCAATCAACACTCAAATCACACCTCGAATTTTAACAGCATGATTCATGACAAGGTGAGATTTTTATTTCAACAAGTTGGTTAAACGTGTTTGTTCATGAAATTAGTAAGGCAAAAGCACTTTGGTTGCGTTCGTTTCCCCAAATAAAATCTAATTTATTCATGGGTCTTGCCATCAATTTCATTTTGATTGTCGTTGAGATGAGATTTCAACCAGACCCACAACACGGCCAACCTCCTCTCCTTGCCTCTTGTGTCTAAGATGAGATTTCTCATTTTTCT
This sequence comes from Pachymerium ferrugineum, assembly GCA_034686365.1. Classification (NCBI taxonomy): domain Eukaryota; kingdom Metazoa; phylum Arthropoda; class Chilopoda; order Geophilomorpha; family Geophilidae; genus Pachymerium; species Pachymerium ferrugineum. The sequence continues at coordinate 22,794 of JAQGAS010000138.1, read as the reverse complement.
TCATCCATACCTCATTCTTTTTAATATTCCCCCTACCAACCTCCTCTTTAAAAATTTAATTTCCTATCAAGAAAAAAAAAAAAAGAGTAAAAATTTTTTCCTCTCCCAAACCAAATTAAGGAGAGAAAAAAGAAAAAACAAAACTTTTCCACCATTTTAGATGGAACAATCTCTCACCATTTAAAAACTGTGCATAAATTCATCGCTCAAAGTGGTGTGTACAACCGAAATGATGGAGTTGATGATGATGGGTCGAGAAAAGAGGGGGACGAGACGCGTGAAAACAATTTGGCGCGCACGAGCCTCGAGTCTAATGAAATAGAGGCAAATCAATTAAGGGAAAATAGAGAGTCACATGCGACGGAGGGGTTGGACACATTCAAACTGCACGCACATTCCAATGCAAATTTGCCAACTCATTTTGTCAATCGCAATGAATTCATTTTATTTTGGCATCAAATCCAGGGATAAAACGCAAATAGGATTTTGTATGAAAAATGACAGAGTAATATGCAGCCAAGACAAGAGTTTTCGTGACCCCCCACTGGGAATTGCCACCTGATTGGTTGGCGTTTGGCCTCTAGATTGACTTGGGACTGGCGCCTATTTGCCAACAATTTGCACCTTGGCCACTCTTCATGAATGATAAACTCCTACAAGTTTTCACTTTAATGTTGCTTCGAAGAAAAAGAAAACTTTTCTTCAACTTCCTGTTTGCGCAGCCGCAGGCGACGGCTAATCACGGATCACGAGTGGGTAACCAACAGAGAGGCAGCTGTTGGGACGTAATTACTAAGCGCATGCGCATTACGAGTTTGCGCAACGACAGACGGCGACGGGAAATTGGCGCCCAGTCATCCTGGCGTCCACCCCCAAAAGATGGTTTGCTGCTAATCGTCATCAAAAGATGATACTTGACCGTTGTCATGCCAACCTTACATATATCCCCCCCAATTGGGCGCCACTAACTACTACTTAAAAGAGAAAATGCGTGAAAAATTGTACAAACAGTAGCGGGTATAAACAGAATTTGGAATTACAGTTGCTAAAAGGAAAATGTAAATAACTCGAGGCGGATCACTTTGCGATCAAATATTGTTCTTTACCAAACCACTTTTCCATCTTATTTCAATCTACATTCAACTATTTATTCTCCTAGCGACCGTTTCTGGTATTAACAGTAAAAAAAAGCCGTTTTTGGAATTTTGTTGGGTAGTAATCTAAATCACGCTCTTCTTTGTGGCAACTCGATCTGCCGCATCGATCCTTTGCCAGTTCTTTCCGGATCCGTCCCTTTCTTCGCAATCAAAAAGACGACTCCCGCTTTCGTCCTTCTCCTTCACCATACCTGAAACCTCTGTTTATTACCTGAGACCCCCACTCTTTGCGGGCGCGTTGCCACGGAGATGCTACATTCAGCCTATTGTGGCACGCCATCTTACGGCCGAGGAGAAATCCAACTCCAACCCAACTACAGGTCGTCACGACAACAGGTGTGTCAACTGTTGATCTCAAAAAAAAAAAGGAAACCGAGTAGATATCTAAAATATTATACTCTCTCTCTGTCTGGGTCGTCACACATCGTTACCCAGTCTGCCATTTGCATGCGCTGTCAAGTAACGATAATGAACTCAATAAGGCGAAAACTGCTAAAATGGTATTGACAGGTCACAATAATTTCAAGAAACGAGATGTAAATTATGTATTGAAATTCTTCTACTTATACCAATTTGGTTAATTAAGATAAAGGGTTGAGCATGTTTATACCGTATTTTGATTACATTTTGATATTTCGGACCAAGTTCCCTGATGTTACAAATTGGAGTCGAAGTTGAAGTCATTTTCTGATCATATTTTGATTATATCTTAAGTGATCAATATGAGCAAATGATCAATGCAAAATTTTTAAATTATAAAAATTGACTGTATTCAACACAGTTAATTTTAACCAGAAACAAGACAGGATGCATTTGTTTTATTTTGAAATGTGATGTTGAAAATATTTTGCACTATTATTAACTGTTAAATCATTATTTGGTTGTCACGAATTGGTTAATGCACAGGAAACATGAAGTTGCCAGGATTGGCAAGGACCACATTAAGCTGCGTTTGAATATCGCTCTGGTCTTACTTGGCGTTTACCCTGATTTCAATTCCTTTGACATCCACTTACTTAAACTTACTAGACTTTGTAGCACAGATATTTTGTAGTAATAGAGACTTAGAAATTATAAAGTTTTGACAACTATTATTCTAGCTGGCAAGCAACTAACTTAGTGAAGTAAGATCACTCTTTTCTTTGTGTTCAGAGCTTTTAGACTAATATGCCCAGTGGAGATAGGCGAAGTTGTTTTTGTGATCTCAGTAATAACCTTTCACTTTTTTGCCGTCTCTATTTTCTATTGGAGCCGAACTCGGCTAGAAGAAACAATCTCATTCATTGGTGACTGAAAATCTCGGTTGTAATTAACTAATGATCGAAATTTATTAATTAAAACCATTGAAACATTAACTAAGCAGCAATCTGTTATTCCAACTCAACTTGTCAAAACGGTTGACTGTCCCTTTAATTTTGGTCACATTGAATTCTAACTTAATACTAAATATACAAAAGAAAAAAATATAAATAAAAATTTTGAAAAAATTTCAAACCCTTTATAGATTCCATCTCCTACTCCGACCGCACGCACCCAGCAATAAATCACGTTGCATGAGACGCCGATCTAAATTCATGAGTCCCCCTCAAATCAACACCCCATCCCCTACAACCTCCTAGTGTTGAGTAACCCTATCATCACGCAACTCGCATTTCAACAACTTTTCAATCCTTTACTTCCCTTTATTTTTTTCCTTCTTGTTGTTGTTGGGGGTGTCGGTTGCGTAATGAAATGTGTTGCGTGTCCCCTTCGCGTTTCCGAATTGGGGGAAGGAAAGTGTCTGCTGTCTCTGGTGCAAGAAAAACCAATTTGAGAGAAACTAATTTACGCGCAGTAGAAATTCAAATGAAATCAAGAAAAGAGAACAAAATTATTCCTAAATTCACTTCATGATGCTATTTAACCCTTTAGAGAAAGAAAAAAAAAATAAAGTTGATTTTCAAGTAAAAATTTTTTGAAGGTTTCAGAAACCGGACAAAAATCCAACAGGAAATGAAAAGGATGCGTTTTCATTTCACACACTGGCAAACAATTTTCTTTTCTTCACAAACCCACAAAGTGAAAATATTTTAAAAATTTAAAAATGACTGTACAAAGAAAAGAAAAAAAATATTTTTCGTTTATTTTTTTTTTATTAATAGCCAAAAAAGAGCAAATAATTCCACACATTCATTTCATCCCCCTTATAAATTGCAAAATTTTTATTCCCCTCAACAAAAGTATTTGCTCCTTGTACACACATTTTCAGCCACAAATGAAGTGAGAAAAAAAAATATCAAAAATTTCTTACTCTTTTCTAATATTACCTTAAATCAACTTTGGTTGTGCACTGTCATGAATTATGCAATATAGGATTTAACATGCCTCCACCTCCTAGCACACCTTTGCATTTACCTCTCTCTCTCTCTCTAACATACAAAGTGACACACTGCATTATAAACAAAATCAACATTTTGACACCAATTCCACCTGACGAGAATTTTTAATAAATAAATCGATAACAATATATAATATTTTTTCCCTTCCAAAAACTTGGGTGATATCCGTTGAGCCGCCAACCGATGTGCAATCGGTTCAAGCCCCGCAGGGGCACCGGTCAATACGAACCCCCAGTCCCCAATTTTCTTGGTAAAAGGCTTCGCGTAAAGGACCCCCGAGTCGAGGCACATGATCAAACTCAACTCAACATGGCGTCCTTTCAACACTAAAAGAAAAAAAAAAGTTAGGGAAAATCGATTAATGGCTTCTGCGGTGCATATTGTTTATAGAGATATTTAATTGTTGGCATTTTACTCTTAATTCGTTGCGGTTGTTATTAAGCACGGCGTCGGACAGTGCGTCCCAAATCCCAAGTATCGATAATTTATGCTCTCATCGCTGCTCCGCTTGTCATTTGCCCTATCATTTACTAGTGCCTTTACTGCCATTTTGTCCATTCATTAAACATCGCTTTAAAGTTGAAGCACTTAAAATTCCGAATAAAAAGCGTCGATAAAACGCACCATAAGGGGAAATGAAAAAAACTTTTACATTTTAAAAACAACTTACCAATGGATGGTGTCGAAGTTACGTCTGAAATAAAAATATTTTACAATTTCAAATTAATTTTCACCGGTCGCGCTTTAATCAAGTAAAAAGCGACATATAAACAGGGTGGGGTCATGTGAATGCACGTCCAGCCTTGTCCATCTCATTCATTTTTTATTACGTCCACTAATTACAACTACCTTATCGACTCCACCAAAAATTCACAAATGACATTTTTATATATTTCTTTTGTTTCTTCCTAATCCCAGTGAACGGAAATTCTCTCACGAAATAAACTAAACATTAACCCACTTCCCCATCCAACTATAAAAGGAAAAAAAAAAATCATTCGAGGATGAGGAGGGCATAAAACGTGACGTCATGAACGCGATAATGGGTGGCGACATCATCCATCACTCATCAGATTCTTCACCACAAAACGCCCAAGAGGGGGAACCCATAAACAACATGGATGCTGAATTAAAGGTCTCAAACTATAAAATACCACACAAAAGAAAAGAATAGAGAGAAAAAAAGGCCTTTATATGGGTTTTGCAAAATGTCTGTCACATTAAATTCACTCACTCCAGCGACCCCTTGATGAGATGCAGCAGCTTAAAATGTGCAATTATCACTGATAACCGACACAATTTATTTTCATGAGAAAGAAAAAAAATTTTTTAGATAAGAAAACCAAGTAAATTTAAATTTCCAGGTAAAATTTTTATTAAAAATTCTAATGGTTTCTTAATAAAATTCCGCCTCTTATATCTCTCTAATCTCTTTGCAATTTTTTTAATCAAATGTATTTGTCGGATTTTTAGCTCAAGGGATGCAATGTTTAATGTACACATGCGCAACAAAGAGAAGACTTGAAAAAAAAAAAAAGAGAGAGAGAGAAGTATTGTTTTTATAGTCAGTCGTAGGCCAACTAATGTAGTGCCAATTCCAAACCCTCTCTTATCTCAATTCAGCCGGCGGGTTGGGAAAAAGTCTTGCAATAAACTTTTCTTTTAACGTATCACTTTCTAAAAAGTCGACTATAAAAAATCGATACCACAAGTTTTTCATAAATGAAAGTGTTTTAAACTGTAAAGCGATTGCGTATTAATTTACAAAAGTACTTTACATACCAACAATTCTAAATTTAGGAATTCAGAAACATGCCAAAGAAACATACAGTATGTTTCTTTCTTCTGAATTCCTAATTTTAGAATTATTTACATAACTCTATTAATTATTAGTTTTAATTTCCTCTAATTCACATTTGTTTTTAATTATAGCTACTTACTTACACCCCCTTTTTTGGGTTTCTTCATATATCAATCCACAGCTGTAAATAGATTTTCTATTACTAATGGCACTTTTAATTCGTAGCTAATATTAATCAGTTTTCACTACGAATAACCCAGTCTTATTAAAAATTATGTATTATTTTCAACTTAACTATACTACAATTAAGGTAAAAAGAGATGTATCAGTTTTACTAAATTTTAACATAACCAAAAGAGCACTTTGTTGAAATTAAAGTGTAAATATGACTTTAATTGTAACAGTAATGTAATTGGAATTAATTCCATTTGCATTACAGTTGAATTTAATGTTAATTTTGCCATTTATAACTTTTAAACTCGCATAATGTAATTCACATTTATGACCCTTACAAAAAACTGATCATTTTGAACATTTTGCTTATGATATTTTATGTTCAAAAAAATTACCATCAACTTTTTGTGAAAAGGAACTACTACATCTATTAAATAAAGAAAAGGAAAGAACAATAGACATTAAAAATAACATTTTGATTTATACGAACCAGTAAATGGTTTAGTGTTTGCTTTTACTCGCAAACCAATATGGAATAATGAAAAGTATGAGTAGCAATTTGGCCGGGTCCTAAAAGGCGCAATGGGCGCCAGTGGGTTGCTCGAACAGACGCCAAATCCAATTGTCAACGCTCAGCCAAATATATGGAAGAACAGAGAGGTCTGGTGAGCAACCATTTGTCAAAAACCTCCCACAGATCGACACCAGATGGCTGTTGACAACCCAGAAACGAGGCCATAAAGGAAAAGAGAATTGGGACAAGTAAAAATGTAGTAAAAATGAGATGCTAAAAGAGATGTCTTTTTTTCCCTCTTCTTTTGGGCACCTGCATGTGACTTACCTGTTGCTATCTTAACCCCAGGGAGTGGGTCGTAATTAATAATTTCTAGTGGATGTGTTTGGTGATGGTGGGGCCATTTGCAAATGACATATGAGGAAGGCAAAGTTAATTTCATGGCTTGGTGCTCCACAAACACCCGCATCTCTCACCAGGGGGCATTTTATCAAAGAACCCAAAAATGCAGGCATCTGTTCTTACTGATAGAAATACTAAACAATCGATATTATAAGAAAAGTTTTTATTTAATCCAGTAGCTGTGATTGGGTTAAATTAGAGTCTTCCCTCCTTGACAACCAAATGCTCAGTGTAATCGGCCAAAGAGATGAATGGTCTGCGCTAATGTCACTACAAGACTCCACTAATTCAATCGGTGCCAGCTGCCCACTGATCACACATCTTCATCCAATCAGCAAATATTCATCAAGGATAGAAGCAGACCCCTACAATCATCATCGTAAATATACACTGACAAAATTAACCCTCATCTTGCTCTATAAATAATAGTCTAACGGAGGAAATGAAGGCAATTTGCATTGAAAAAGAGCAAATAGGCCAATTACTTGCGATTCAAAGTTATATGCAACTGGTCAACCAACTTGTTAACTCTAATGAAATGTAAACATGGGGAAGAGAAAAAAAATATCAACCCCCTCAAAAGAAATTGCCTCTATAAATAAGAATAAATACGAAAACAAACTTGAGTACAAAATAACCCTAATTTAAGGCCACGTGTCATTTTGTAAGGCTTCAATCGCACATGAGCTTTTGGCGCCATCCAGTGTTTTTTACTAGTAGTGGTACGTCATCTCAGTAGGTGGTTGAATTAGTAACTAATAGAACACTTCAAAACTTTTAAAATAAAATATTTTCAAAACCAGTTAGTTATTTTTAAAAGAATTCAAGTTCAAGAAATCAAAATATATTTTTTCTAGTTGATGAAGACATGTAAAACCGGTCAACTTGTTGTTGGAGTAAGTGAATCATGATATCTCACCATTATAATAACAGCAGAATCTTGCATTAAAATCTTAATTTTAACTATTACAATAACAGCAGAATCTTGCATTAAAATCTTAATTTTAACTATTACAATAACAGCAGAATCTTGCATACAAATCTTAAAAAAGCAAGTCAGAACTTTAATAGAATTTATTAAGATTCACAAATCTGAAGTCGGGTTGAGCTCTGAATCCTATTTTGTTCCACTTTTCGCTACTTGTGTCGCTACAGCAAAATTCAAGAAAACAAATCCAGCGGTATAAAGGTGACATCACAAAACAGACCCTTCCTGTATTAAATAAGAAGGTTATAGCAATCTGAAAGTCCATCCCTTCCATAAACTCTTTCCTTGAAAAATTTTTAAAAATACCCCTACCCAAATTAAACTAGAAGTAAATATTGGACCAACTCATGGAAATAAAAAAAAATCTTGATTTGTTGAATGGCAAATAATTAGTGCATCTCTGAAATGGTATAATATTGCACTGACCATTCTTTTAATATTTCGTTTGTTAAAAATTTATTCCCTACAGAATGTTCACTTTGCGGTATTCAAAGGAATGGAGATTGAATTTGCAGCTGACGCTAGGTGGCAGCAGCAGACAGCACTTGCTAGAAGTCAAAGCATGGCGACAGTGTTGAAGAGTAGCGGGGCAGAACACTAGGTATTTAATCTTAAAAATGTTATCGCTTTAACTAATGCTTTATTTTATAGATTACCGTCTTTACGGTCACGTGTTTTTGTATCAGCAGCGCGGGGAATTAAGCACAAGTCCATTGAATGTTCGTTAAGGAAGAGTAAGCGAATGATCATCTGTACTGTACACGTTTATAAGTATGTCTAATATTTTGTCATGCAGATGGGAGTCGAAAGCATCAAAGCTAAACCTTCGCAAAGAGCTCAAACAGACAGAGGAAGAGGTTGAGGTCGGGGTAGTGGTAGAAAAGAATTCATACAAATTCAAGGAGGAATTTTCGCCGATGGATTTAATACAGATCTTCTTTGTAATTGTATTGTTGTATTATAATATTTATTTATCATTATAATTATTTTTTAATTCAGATAAAATCAGGAACTATTCTCAAAGGCAAGAGACTTGTTACACCCCGACCAAAACTGGAGTTGTGTTGAAGACATATTTCATGACAATGTAAGGGCTGCATGAGAAATTGTTCTTTTAAGAAAGATACATTCCTTTATTTTTAATATTTGCTATAAATGTATGAATTATTTCCATTTAATTAGTTTCTTTTGAAAATGTTGCAATTAGGAAAAAAGTATAAATTTCGAGATTTCCCCTCCTTATGGCCCTAAAAAATTTTTTTAAATGAAATAAGTCTTCTGATAACATTGCTAAAAAAGTGGACGGTATCCTATCCACCAATGTTTTGTAAAGGTGCCAAATCTTAAAAAATTCATAATATAATTACAGATTTTAAGGGCACTTTAGGAACTTATGATATTTTTACCTCTATGACCCTATTAAGTTTTAATGCCAACTCTTAAACATGTTTGGAGTTATAAACCTTTGGCGTTGATTCTTCGAGGTAATTAGGGTCGATACATTACGAGTGGTTGTAAGGAACCGCCACTTTAAATGATCAACATGATTATTTAAATGGTTGATAAAGCCCACAAGCCTTTTTTCAGTTCATTTAAAATAATTTTTTTTTATATTTACAGTTCATTGATTAATAGTGACTGGTTACGAAGAAACCTTTCCATTTAGTCTTTCAATGACAGTCAAAAATGAGGAAAGTGAATTGAAAAAGTTGTCCAAATTAGGTAAACATTAACTCCATTACATAACAAAACATCTGTTCTAATAGTACTTCCTTTATTAGCACTTTAAGATATTGAGAAGGAACCCGGAGACAAGAAAGACAATACTAAATCTGCTCAAGTTAAGAAGGACACAGACGACAACGAAGAAGTAGCTGTTTTACAAACATTTCATAAGTAAATACATCTCGCAAAAGTACGCAAAAATTTTTAATTAGAAAATTGTATAGGTGACGAAGAGATTTTCTTTATACAATTTTCGGATAAACTTCCAACTTCACGTTTATCTGACGAGGCATGAAATATAAAATCAGAAAAAGATATTTCTTTGGAGGAGAAGAAACCAATTACACAGGTAATAGTTTTAAGTGATGCTGGAATTCCGAGTATTCTTGTGTATACTTGTGTATGTGTTTGCAGGGAAACTTAAAATTCTGATCACGTCGGATCGCGCTATAGATTAACTTCATTGTTGAAAGTTGAACTCAAGTTGGATTTATTAAAGATGTAGTATCTGTAAAAATTAACTCCAAGTCGAGTTCCTTGATTATTGTAGGTTGAATTGGACAAAGATTGAAATGTCTACTTGATATTGATTTTCTTTTTATATCAATGAGCCTTTCTTGACAACAACTCGATTCTTTTTGTTGTTTAAACGCCTGGCTTTTTCTTAACTTTCTTTCATGCTTCCGTATGTAGAACCGGAAGCATGGAAATGACAAATCTATGGGGTTTATTTTGGCGTTTCAGTTTTCGACTAGAATTGATCCAAAGAAAAATTAACTGCAGGGATAAAACTATTTGTTTAAATATTTTACTTTAGATTCGATGATAAAATTTATTTTTGTAAATTAATTTCGAATTGTGTCACCAGTTGGCAGCGTTGTAGGCAACGCCATTTCCGTTTCATTCACATGCACGTGTGTTTGGGCAAACGGTCATTGTGTTGGGATGTTTGAGGTGACAGGGCGAGACGAGATATTGTGAAATAATCGTATTTATTGAACCAGAAGGTTTACGCGGTCGGTGCATAATGGTAAAATTCAATCAAACGCTACATTCAAATGCGTAAAATTACTCGCGTTTCGTGCGCTGTAGCATTGACGCGCTCTTTTTTTTGTCGTTTCTAAAATCATTTTTGGCTTTTGCTTCGTTTCGTTTTCTGTGACCGTTTGGTACGGAAAAAGTGCTGATAAAAAAGGTCAAGCAGCCTAATTACCGAAGAAACGGAGATTTTTCGGGAAATACAGCACCGAATAAGAAAATGGCGTCTTGTCTGGTGATTCGTTTTCGCTAGACCATCGCCATCTTGGACGAATATGTACATACTACATATTCGTTCAAGGTTGAATGGTTTACTTCTATGGTTACATTTCTACGTTGGCCTAACTGCAGAATATTTTTATTTTATGACCTTATCTAATTGTTACAACTCAGCTTCCGTTAAATGCCTGCGGTGGAGCTAGGTATTTTTCATTCACATTCCGGTCATCTGCAGATAATTCTCCACCCTGAGAATCATATTGATTGGATTTTCGGTTGGTCGCGGTATGGCCATGGCGACATAAAGCCTCCTTTCTTTCGCTTATTTTGGGACGATTTTGATCAACTGTTTGAAGTCTGAATTGCGCACAATCGTTTGCTTTTTTTCTGCTAAAGAAAACCGTGTATAGTTCATTGTGGAAAACTAATCAGGCGAGATGTGCAAGCTATTTTTTGTTGAAACCCTCATTTACATTGATTGTTTAATCAGTGACTTAACCTTTTCAAGGGTTATATGTCATTGTGCCGGTTATACAAGCGCCTAGAAAAGCAAGCTTATCATCGAGTGATGAGAAAATCATGACGCCACAGAAGTGGTTGTAATATGTTGTTATTGGCCACCAGTGGATAATCGATTGGAAAACGGAAATTATGTCCTTGTGTGAATTTAAATCGTGGTAGGTTGTTAACTGGTGCTAAAAAAAAATCAAAAAAAATTATGGTGTGGTTGTGTTTGGTGGGAAACTTTCAAGTTTGTAAACCTTTCTCCACCTCTATCTTGATGTTTTTCATTCAACTGGCTGCATGAAGCCTAATTTTGAAAAATTGAAAAATATTGTCAAATACTTGATAAATATTTCCAAACACTTATCGCTTGTTTCTCCCTTTCCTTTCAGCTTGGCGAGCTGAATACACGTCATAAAGTAGTTAGGTCTCTCTTATTTTTGTCATACAATTAAAAAAAAAACTTTAAAAGGAACCCATTAGTCCAAAAAGATCGTTAATCGTTACATTTAATTCATTCGGTTTTAAATTCTTTTACCCAATATTGTTTTGTTAGTATTTTCAACTGTGCAAGATCCACTTTCGGCGGTGCTTGCCCTTTGACGTCTAAATAACTTTTAAGTTTTTCTCTAGTCCCCACTTTTTGTTTCCTTAGGAAATCATCTAAATCTAAGGAGTACGTGGCAATTTTGATTTTGGCCTCCTGCAGTGTGTCCACTTCGAATCCAGATATCGTCTTCGCTAACTGAAATCGATTTACTTGAAATTTATCAGCCAATTATCAGCACAGATCCCAAGCCGCATTCTTTTCATTCGGTGTTAAAGGTATTTTAATTTAAAATAAGACTAGACGGGTTGGGATCGAAGATGTATACAAAAATATTTTTAAGCATTAAAAATATTCTTTGTATTCTACCTCAGAAGCATCCAACAACCCTTTTCGACTTGTTGTTGTTGGTTTATTTGGTTGTCCCGTCGCGTATGGCCCTGTAACAATGAGGGTTTAGTCCAACTTTTTTGCAATTCCTCACTGGTGACTTTAAGTCTGATGTCTTTATTTTTCTCTCTTTGTTGGTAGATTGTATTGATAGTCTAAGGTTGTAATGTTCAAAAAAATGGCTGATAAAACGGATTTGGTTTCTTTTCCAGTCATTCACAGCATTTTATCTTGTTTTTTTCGTTCAAGGTGTAATTGCCAAAATTATAGTATTACAGAATCTTATAGAAAATAACGTAGTCCCGTTCGGATACAATTCCTTCAGCTATTTTTTCTAGTAAAAAAATAATAATCTCCAAAGCTCCAAGTTATCCTTTAATATTACAGCAAAGAAATTTTGATCAGTATAGGGTTCCAGCAAAACGATGTCTTTACTTTTATAGCTGTCCAAATGAGCATCTGATTCTGTCTCCAGACACCCAAACTGATCCTTCATTTCTTTTCATGTAAAGATGTAGTTACACCCTTTGTATGACTCAAGCAAGATTTCCTGATATGGTTTTTGATAAATTAAAAATTTTTAAAAAATTGGTAGTTAATTAAAATCACCGACTGGAACCTTTTGCCCAATGGTAAAAATACCACCCTGAATTTTGGGTTCCAGAGCCTTATTACTCTGTTGGTGTGATCGAACCATTAGGAAAATTTGATTCAAAGCCCCCTTAGTTCAGTTGTCCAAATGTCTCTTTCCTTGTCAATAGACTGGGCATCAGCGTTGCATGTCGTTTTACTTCAATAATCAATCGGGTTATGCATGATGTTATATTAAAATGATTTGTTTGTGTGCTCGGTTACATTTTTGGATTCGCATCCTTTTAAGTGTGTTTATTGATTTGCCCAATCCGATTGTGCTTGCTACTGTCGGCATTCCGTCTTTTGTCTGTTGATAATTGGCGTGGACTTTCTTTCTTGCTCGATCCCAAGTCGTGAAATGTGCGCAACTTACGCGTAGGCAAGTTGTCAACAAGCTACATGAAACTAAGCCAGTCTTCTCTGTATGGCCGAACACTGGGTTGGTTGGCTCTTTGGGACCAGTCGTGTCTTGCATAATGGCCATTCTCCCATCGGCATCTATTGCTGGCCGTTTTTTGTCTTTGTTTGCTGCTTCTTTTCTTTATTCATCTTTGGTTTTCAGTTCGATGTGTTTATGCTGCATATGACTGTATCTGTCGCTGGCGATGTTTGTCTCTTCTACTCTTTGTTCTTTGATGTAAGGCAACTTGGGGACACTAGTTTTTTTAGTTAGTAACAGCTCTACTACCAATCTGACCAATTTATGTAAATAGTGTTGGCTCTATGGGATCATCCCATTTTGCTGCATGGAGCCAAAGATCTTGCTTTAACAATAGCTCGAATTGTAAACGGTCTCACTAATCCAATCCAATGGATCAAATACTCCTGCTGTGTCTAGCATAATCTTTTTCTCTGTAATAATAACGGAGGGGTGGTGAGCTGAATATACTTCATAAAGTTAGGGCTCTAGTTTTCGCTACCTGTGCCCGAGTATACTTTATGGAGCAAGTAAAGCATGTCCGACTTCTTACCTCCTCGTGGGCCCCCCTGGGTTCCTCTTTCTTGGAGGTGTCTTGGCCTCCTTGGGGAAGCAAAATGGAAGCTCTGGTTTGATAGCTTTTAAGCTTACTTACAGATTTCAATAATTTTGTTAACGTTTGGTTTTTGCTGGTTATCAGTTTTTATTTTCGAGTTGTCCCGTCGCGTATTGGGCCGGCAGCCCAATACGCGACGGGAATAAAATCACAGCTTGTACAACTTCGTATACTGTCAAACTGACATACAGTACAACTTCTTTTGGTCGTTGCACTTTGATAGGAAAAATTATTGTGTATCAAAATAAAACATGTTTAGTCATGTATTAACAAACAGGAAGCCTACCAACCTGTTTACGTCATAAATTTGCAAACAGGAAATTCGAATCAACAAATGTAACCTGCAGGAGTATAGAAGATAAGATAAAAATATGTAAAAAATATTTACTTTTATTTGAAAAAATATTTATAAATTATATTTACACACAAAAATAATAGGTCATTATAATTTAGTTGAAACAGATTGTGACTCTTTATTGCTTGAAAATCTGTTTGGTATTGTCTCGATCACAGTCAATTGAGAACGAGGTCTTTTTAAAGATGCAGGTCCACAGCATTTAGTGCGAATTAGTTTGATGCTGGGAATGAGACCGTATGTCACGTAAATACCGATTCCGATAAAGATAGTGACATAAGTAGTCAAAACATTGAACCAGCGTGGTCCACTGTGTGCCCAATCTGTTCCTTGGTGTACGTGAATTAAGTAATCGACTACATTAAGAATCCAAGCCAACCCCATTACTAAAAAGAGCTTCATGTAAAGACGGAATCTAAAAATAGGACGCGTGGCATTTATTAAAATGTTTGCGATAAAATAAAGCGAGCAGTAAAATTTGCGATTAAACTTATATGTGCTGCCTGCAGCAATAGGTTAGGTGGATGTACCTTGCTTTTGCACGCCTCGTAGATCTCAGAGCTTCCGCTTGTTTAGATGTTTTATGAATTGCCTTTATAGTGAGGAAGAAAAAGGCTAAGTTTGCTACCAGGACAGCAATCCTGGGCAATGTATTGAAAAGTAAAAATCCTTCGAGATTATCGATCGTCATAGTACATCTAAGATCTGGATCAGTCACGAATGGTGGGCGGTAGGATGGTCTATGTACGAAAACAGAAAATACAATCTGATTTAAAACATTGATAATAATCGTTTTTAAAAATTGGTTCTTTCACCGGTTAAAAAATAATATTGTAAATTTATAAAAAAAAAAAAAAAAAATTTGGGAGATGCGTCATTGATTTACGTTTGGCTTTTCCCAGGCTTGTTCCGGTTTGTATGTAATCCTTGACATGTGAAGCCTAACCTCTAAATCCCTCCACTATATGACGTCATGCTTCACCCACTTTTCTTAAATCGGATTTTGTTGTACGAAATCAAAATTATTACACCCCTTTGACTCATTCTTATCATTCGTATGTTTTAATTATGACGTCATTTTAATTTATTAAGCTTACGTTACATAATACTTAAAACAAAAGGATAATAAATACCTCAGATAGTCTGGTACTCCTTCAACGTTGTCAACAATGACAGCAGCAGTGGCAATCGACAGAGACATTCCCCAAGCATATAACGAATATTTAATAAATCGCTTCCATTTGAAAACGTGAGATGACCCATTTGTCATGTGCGTTATAGTCCGCCATATGTCAAACGCCATAACATTTAACCAGAAAAAAGTGGCTAGTATGCTAAAATGCCTCGTGAATCCAAATAGGGTACACGCCCATGGTGTAACGGTGTATTGCGGCAAATTTAAAAGATTGCACACTCCGGTCAAATAATGTACGAAATGACTTAAACACAGGCACATAAGATTGAGACCTGGGACTGTACTAAGTTCTCGCTTGAGTGCGAACACAAGTATGGTGGCGAGTAAGCACAACATACTAAGAAGAAGTAATGAGAGCATAACGTAAGCTGTTATAGCATTCTCAGTTTCATCGCTTTCAAAAAACACATGACAGTTGATGGGACTATCCATAAAATCATCTTCCATTTGCCCAATTAGGCCAGCACGTAGATCAGGAGGTAAATTAAGAATACACGCTGTTTTGTTACCCATGTAAACGATAAGATGCTCGGCAGTTTGGTTGACAATTTTCCCGAAACAAGCATCGTCGGGAGCCGTTACATTAGCATATTCCGGTATCGCTTCATTGTACCCTGCCGTTGTAATGCACATGTATTCCCTCATTTTGAGATTCCAGCAACGAGTGAAAGGTTGAATGTCCTTAGTGGGGAACAGAGTTAATTTTGAGGTCAAGGATAAGGTATATAAACCAGTTGCGACTGAATTCCTAATCTACGTAGTAGTGATTTGGGTATTACCTGAGCCACACACTGGTTCTACGAGTCCAAAATGAAGTGAGGTTAGTTCATTTTGACATTTACTTGAAGCGAATATAAGCTAGAAAGTTTCTACAGCCGCTCCTATTTTCCGTGTAGTGGAAATGAACAGAGCTACTCATTGGGTGAGTGGTTTCTTCCGCCGAGTTACGTTTCGTCAGAGATTGTATACATTTGCTCAGATGTTTTCAAGGTAATCAACTTGCGTGCTCGGAAGTCCAACTAATGCCGAATAGTCATGGCCATGCGACTCTTTATAACCTTCACAAAAAATATCCGGTTGAGTAAATATAAAAAAAAAGTAATCGGCTGAATAAATGATTACAAATTCATGAATTTGGAGTATAACTTGGGAAATCATCACCTTCCCAAATATTGAATCCATGTCAGGCAGAAACTGAGTTTTTACTGGCTTTAGTTCTTGATGTGCAGTTTCACCAACTAAGTAATGCCGTACAATATACCGTACAATATATAAGAATAGTCTCGTATCAATAATGTAGTGTGATACCAACAAATTGCCGAGTTTGCTGGCTTAATTCGTCATTGGTTTATCTGGTAAAAAATATTTAAACTCTTCAAGCCATTTGCTGAACACGTACTAATACTTCTCACATTAGACGTTTTCAGTAAATTCTATTTCCTGAAGATTATTTTAAGCAAATTGTAACTGTCTATGAAAATGATGAGTTTTCTACAGAATTGGTTTTTTGACTGTTCCAGTTCTTCACTGGCCCTACAGGATATCCCTCTTGAACCATACCCTTAGAATCCATAAAGCTTTCCAAAAAAGACAGGCACATTCTAGCATGCCTTAGTAGCGTCTGCCGACGTTAACTTGATCAATCTCTTTCTTGTTTCCGTGATTACAGCTTTCAGTTATTGGTTTAACTTTTTGCTGTAGTGGTGTTTTCACTTTATAACTTTGGCTTGGCATCAATACGACTACATACCGTCGCATATGGGATTCACCTCGAATTGCGTATCGTTGATAGTGCCCTTTTTTAGACATGGATTTCGTTGGAGATCTGGAGGATTTTTTGCCCCCTCTGCCTTATTGTTTCAATAAGTTGAGTGTTTAACTCGCTATATTTGTCGTGGATCGTTTTTAGGTTGTCAGCTACAGATTTTGTTAAAGTTGCCATGTTTTTCTGCGAAAGAGCAAACGTCGTTAATTCGTTTTGCTGTTCTCGTAATGATGCATGTGTAAATCCAACTTAGCTATCAGAACGTTATCTTTCATTAGTTTTTCTTGGTTACGGGTATTCGGCATGGTTTGCGAATCTACGAATGTTAATTTGGTGAGACGTCAGTTTCGGCAGATTCTGGCTCTGATTACTTGACTTTTAGTTATTAGTTTTAGTTTCTGTTAGCGCGTAATGATGGGGTTTACTTTTTTCACTTAGTCCCATCCCAGTATAGTGCTGTCCCGTCGCACATGGCCCTGTTAGCCGCTTTTGTGTCGTGGAGTCTCATTTCTCTTCTTTTTTTAATGTTAGCAAAGAAATTTGATTTTGAGTTTGCGATGTTTGGACTTGCTATCAGTTACATGTGATTTGAGTGATCGATAGCGATGTTTCTCTTTGATAAGAAAACGAAGCAGAACCTAAATTGCAACTTACATGTTTTCCCGATGGATGGCGCGGAGAGTCTGTTAGGTCAATTTTTTTTATGATGAGGACGAGCAATTGAAACTCGAGTCGTATTTCAAACGTTAGATACCTCAAAGTCACAAACTTGTTGATCAAGTGATGTTCAAGGAGATCTGATGGATACGTGCATAATACCCCGGGGTAGCTCAACCCGCTAATTTTGCTTCCTATCACAAATTCGCGAGCATTTTTAAAGGATTTATAGTTTTTCGTGTGAAGTTTCCTTACCTTAAATCCATTACTATTGATGACAGGCTGAGTTTGGGCGAAAAGATTGCTGAGACGCGCTATGGCGCATTGTGTCCTTAAACCCGGACCACGTTCCAAAACTATGTCCAAATCTTTCACTTAAAGTTTCCATCACGTCTGTAAAGTCGAATGTGGAAAATGTGAAAAATTAAACTACATCATATAAGCCACTTTCTAACTGCCCTTACCGCCATCTTTAAATACTTTTTCTCGTTAAATAAACAAAAGTGTACATCATGTATCGATGTGCTAGTTATGCGATAAATGCGCGGTATATCACTACTAATGAGCCATTAAGTGTCTACCCGTGTGCCGAGTTTCATGATAAAGTACGATGTGATTAGGTGACAAATGCATTTTAATCGTGCATGGAAAGAAAAAAAGAAATGATGTCTCTTTAGTACACTATTTTTAGAGATAGATTTGACTGAACAATTTCGTCCTATTCTCGCCGCGGATGACCCTAGTTGTCGCTGATTGCGTTAAGCTTTATTTTTCTCCTTTTTCTCCTCTTTCGCCAAGAGCTGCGCTTACTTGACGGAGGACTAGCCCCATCTATTGATGAGATTTTTAAGAGAGAATTTGGCAAGGACGCGTGTTAAGAACGCATTACCAAAATGTACTTTGATGCGACATACTACCACAAGACGTAATTTACCTTTTCATTGAGACAGTTTTCTTTCTTTATTTTAACAGCAGCCTATTAGCAGTGACAATCTTTATGAACAGGCCACAGTAGAAATTCCAAAAGTATTAAGACTACATTGACTGCATTGGTTCACTTTACACAATCTGTTGGCTAATAGAAGCAATGCAAGCTCAAAGATTGGTATTCTAGTTAGAGAACTTTTTAAACAGTGCGTTCATATGTCTTTTCATTGCTAGAGCTTCTACTTTCTATAAACTTCAGCACGGATATGTACAGAATGCACTCTTGAATCACCTCTTCTTGTCATTACCAAGATTTTCATTCATAACTAGATTGCAATTAATTTTTTCAGTTGTGCTACTAACCTAAATACTTGTACCTGTAGTACTCGTTCATAGAAAAATATGCAATATAAGGAAGCATTTCCTTTTTTCAAGATTTTTGAAATATTTACCCCTCCCTCAATACCCACCTCTTATCACAAGTAGTAGGATACATAAGAAAATGGATGAGTAATGAATGATTCATTGTAAAATACTACCCACACCCTTTTAAAAAAGCCCCTTTATTTAATTTAGAGCAAATTTTTGTCTTTCTGCCATGATGTTGAATACTGAGATGGCTGCTTTTTTAGTAGACTTTTGATCTGGATTTGTTTGTTGGGTGTTTCGTTTCCAAACCCCCTTTCGCCATGATAGATTTGAAAGCGTTCAAAGTCAGCGGCTGTTTATTTATACAGTGAAATGTTCCGTCACGTGTCAATTTGAATGTCAGCACATGTAATACATTGTGATAAAACTTTAAGGATTCAAAGAGAAATTTATTATTCATCTTCACACGCCGAGCATAAATATTTAATTTACTTCTTCTGTCACACAAACAGCGGGAATAGTGTGCGGCCTCCAAAACCTAGCACATTTCATGGTTAAGGGTGAACTGACATTAATTTTTTTTCCTGTGCAAGCTGTTATATGACTTTTTCTCCACATCATTTCTGATCTAGCCTTTCAATTGCGCCAGTTCATTCGTTCCACCTGTTCCACATTAAATCAAACACTTTTTTTTTTAACAAATTCACCATTCCAACTTTTCTAACTGTTCATATCTTATACGTTTCACTTTTTTCCCTATTCAGTGGAACGAACCGAGTTACCTTGAGTTTTTAAAATTTTTTTCATTTGGAGGTCGCTGTTCTTTGTGAGACTAGTTTTTTGTCATTTTTTTAAAAATATGTACTAGTTTACATGCCACAACTATCCCATACACTTAAAGAACCTTTCTTGAAAGAAAATCGGGTAATTAAGTAACGCCAATACTGTTTGCGTGTTACAAACTGTACGTGACTATACTATCAAAAACAGAAAACGGGACTATAAAAAGATTCAAGAAAAACTATTTTTCACCATTCCATCACGGATGATGCGAGTAGCAACCATCAGGTGCGGTTACATGAATCAGTTGAAGGTGATGGACACGTGCTTGCTTAGTTAACTAGAAAATTGCATAGAAAAAAATACTAAGTCATTTGTGTCATGTTACGAGAGACAGACACTGTAAATCGTAGTTAGTTGACGACATTTTTGACTCGTCACGTCTGGTCATTCAACTGAATAATAAATAAAAATCACTAATTAATTAAACGTCTTGAAACCTGTTTTTTAAAAAAAATTGTATTAATTACACGCTTTTCTCGGGTTTTAACTCAATTCCTTTTCGTGTAATCGAGTGACGCCCTTGAAATTAGAAAATAAATATTTCAATGGCAGAGCTCGATAAGAATCTCATTGTCAGTCACATGAGTTGAGTTAACATGCTTTATACCTAATTTGAGCGGATTAAGAAAAAAAGATCTTTATAACACTTTTATATTTGAAGGCCACTCACGATTTTCATCAAATCCAAACCCAACCCCTATGGTTAAATGACAAACAACATTTTCCACAACGTAGAACTGAAACAACACGTTTAATCGATTTTTAAAGTCGTGTTTTGCTGAATAAACATATGCTAATACAGGAATTTTTTTCTTGTCATTGAAGATAGGGTGGCATCGTCCTTTTCTGCACATAACCATCCCATGACGTGTTTGCGTCTGAATTTGACAGGTGTCGTCATTCCGTTTGCAACGCGAGGTCGTATGGAGGGGGGAAAACACGGGTGAAAAACCCACCTCGCCCTTTCTAACCTTTTCCCAGTTCAATGACAACATTTTTACATCTCTTCCATAGAATATTTCATAGGGATATCTTTTCCTCGTGTGTTGTTCTCAATCCATTCATCGACTTGTGAGTTCTGTGCTTGGCTGAGATGATTTTTCCAATCTCCAACTTGACCTTTTCTCATGAAATCAGTGCCATCTGTTTTCCATCTGCCTAATTCCTTCCAATATTCTTTATTGGTGGCTGGATTTTTTTTCATCGCTTCAAAACTGCATCGTTCAGCTACAAGTTTCACTCCATCTTCGTCTAATGGATGTTGTAAAAATTCCGCTATTTTATTGATTTGCTCTATGAAGTTCTAAATTTCATACTTTCTTTTAGATGTTTATTCGACCCGTTTTGCGTTTCTACTCACGTGTTTCAGTTGTTCATAATGGAGAAAAAGGATGTTGGGTTGGGTTCGGGCATCCCAATAGGAGAGAACGTGTTTCCAATACGGACTAAAAATGACTGCAAAATAGAGCTTTAAAAATAGTTTAGCTACAGTTTGGAATTTCACCTTTATCTTGAATGAAATACGAGATGAAGGCAGGGAAATCTCCTATAAACCCTTGAGATGGGAGCATTTTGTAAAAGTAATACATGGATACCATAACATCTTTTGGATTACGTGCCACATAAACTACCTGAAAGATAAAGTATTTTAATTGCAACTGGAATTTTTCTTATCCAATTTTTTATCACTTTGCATTGCTTTTGGATGACTCCTCTAGGCAAAGCATGCAACGGTAAATGTGATTTAATAAGACGAGGAGACGGTGAGCGGTTCAGGTGTTCGATTACATCTTCAGTGTCTACAACCGTTGGTGAATAGAATAAATCAGCTCTAAATCGAGAGAAATTAACTTTTTTAAGTTAAAAAAATTTTTTATTTCGATCGTTTTTACTCAAAAAAAGGGAACCGTTGATCCATTAAAACACGATTTTTCTCCACATCGCAGTCATTTATGATAAGTGATACAATTTCTTGCGTCCAAGTTGTACCTGCGAATCACAGAAATTAAATTTGCTTTTGGTTACTTCTTTGCCCACTTAAGTAATTTGGGGCTGTAGGTTTAGGTGTAATAATTGTAATAATTGTCTGATGGATTAATTCATTTGTTTGATTTTTACCTGACTTGGGAAAAGTGACAACCCAAATATCGTCCTGCCGTACTTCAAAGTTGATTAATCGGTCTTTAATGTTTGCGTAAGAACGGGGAAGTACGACGTCCTGCTCTGGCACTCGGCATAATTGTGGGCGGCGGTTAAAGTGGCGTTGCCAATTGGGAAATTCAATTTGATCCGATTCTTCTTCGACATTTTCCTCCATTGCGCAGTGGTTTGTTGTGCTTTTCCCGTTGCCATGCACTCATCGATTTTCTGTTGTGTTAGATATAGTGCGGGTAATTAAAATGAGAGTTTCTATCTATAAATTTTAGATTGGAGGTCAAATAGAATAGTTAATAGCATAATAGAAATAATTCATGTAGTTCAAAGTGATAGATTCTAAAGGGACGAAAATTGCTCGGACAACATCTGCATATAAACAGGATTTAAAGGCAATCATCGACTTGTCCTTCTGCAATAATAATGTAATGCAGAAGGTTAAACAATTATCTGGGAAAGGTCCATGGATTTCCTCTGTAATGGAGAAATTTGTTCTTGAATGCAAACTAGTGCAAATAGTCGTATGTAGAAAGACATGTGCAATCGTCAAATTTTATTACGTGTTCAATAATAAAACGGCAAAACCAACTAAAAAAATGTGACGGGAGATCAAATCGAGAAGTTAATAAGCTTACAGTTAGAAATACTACATCTGTGATTGATGAGACGAAATATTGGGCTAACATCTGCTTATAAAAATGATTTTAAAGTTGATAACATCAGTTAAAAAAGGGTTTAAAATGGAAGTATTTTCTATGTTTGTGTAAAAGCAGTTTTGCCTTATTGTCATTCGCTCTGCTTTGGAAAATTTGTTTTTGACTGCTAACTAATGCAAATGCGACTACTATAAACCGAAACATGTTCCTGACAGTGAAATTAGGGGAGGGAGAGTTGTTGTAGAAGTTTCCTCCTTTTTTTCCTGTTTATGTGTAGTTAAGAAAATCAACAGGTGTTTGATAGTAATTTAGGTGTGGTTTGTTGTAAGATTAAAGTAGATAAACCCTTAATTCACAGAAGTAGAAAAT